>CACRXP010000853.1:183908-199300 GCA_902702965.1 Spirometra erinaceieuropaei | reverse complement strand
GAACTCCCTACGGAATTGACTATGCCGTGACTTGCAGATGCCGCAGGTGGTGTTGTAGAGGACATATTCAGACTGACAGTAGGTGTCATTATCTTGGTGTTGGTTTTTGCCGATTTCAGTTTATTCAGTCTTCGCTGCAGGGGTGTGAGGTCTGGCGAAACGGAGCAGCGCCATTTACGGCAGAAGTCTCTAGTCATCTCCCTACTCGACAAGATAAAATCGACTTCTATCATGGAGAAAAGGGTAACTAGTATCGGCGCATTACGGCTAAGCGAGCGAAGTCGCTTAGCTTGTGCGACACTAAAACTCAAACCACAACTTTGTAGGAACAAATGCGCTCCCTCCATAGCAGATAAGTGGCTCGGAATGTTTCGCAGTACGAAATTATGCTTGGGTTTAATTCGTTCCTCAGTTTCCGAACTTATTACCCCGATAAGTTTGAAAGCTTGTTCAAGCACTTTTTCAGAAGTGCTGTTTATGTCGCCATAAATCAGCTGATCGATTATTTCGCCGGCTGATGGCCTGCTACGACTAGCAGAGGCGTATTTTTGGACGACTGAAGGGTCGAGAGGTTCTACATGTACTAAAGGGATTTGTGAGTTAATCAGATCTGCAGACGGCGAAGAACATACGCTGGCGTCTGCCATGTCTTCAGTCACGATTTTAGCACCCAGAGACGGTGGGGAGGCCGCAAGCTTTCGCCTTTTAGCACGTGCTCTGCGGGGCATTACAGACAAAAAACGTTTTTCGTTACAGAAGAAGGATCAAAACGGAAACACGCACTGAGTAGCAAGTATTACTGTTTTTTTACTACGAAAACTAGAAAGCGGTAGTAGGGAAAGGATTCACCACAATGGATTTTTTACAAAATACGACTATTTTGCCAGACTGTCAAACAAACTGGGAAAAAAAATTTACCTTATATAGAAAGGCGACTTTTAAAACGGACTCAAGTAAAAAACAGGCATTAATTACTTAAGAATGTCCAGAATAAATGCAGAGCTTCACTTATCTTTGAAATTGAGCTGCGCGCCTTGACCATGAACTGATAAGGAACTAGTGGATGGGTCACGCAGTTGTCGCCTCAGCTTTTTTAGTCTGTTCATACACTGAGTAAGAGAGGTACCGTGTAACGGAATATGATTACGATTGAACTGTGACCCAATCACATTTTAAATGCCTGCAATTTTATTTTATTCTTGAGTATGAATCTGCGAAAGCACTGTACATAAATAGGGTCATCAAGGGCTCTGCCTGTAACCCTTCAATATACATACATACGTCCGAGGAAAATGAGTTGCTCACCGGATCGGGGGACTTTTCTGGCTGCTGTCAATTGTCAAAGTGTCAAGTGAAAAAATCGACCAAATTTTTTGAATAGACTGCCTGATTAGTTGGCCTTGGGCTGATCGATTTTTTCTTCTTTCGCTGCCTTAGCCTACTGGCCGTCGCCTGTGAGTGTTGGTGGCCTCCTGTATTACGTGTTGTCACCTCAATTGGGGAAAGTTGCGTTTGCGTTCCCCTTTTGGGTGAAATGGTCGACAGGCCGTGTTCGCTCGGTATTCTTAGGCTCCGTATGATTTTCTTGTCTTTGTCGCGGCGTACGTAGTGACGTAGGAATTTATAGGCCGAAGGAAGGTCTAGATGCCTGCTGGTGGAGTTGGCATCTGAGTACCAAGCCTAAAGTGTGAGAAGCTCAGTCCTTGAGGTGCCCCAGCTCTTCGAAACGTCAGCGAGAAAAGTCCCTCGACCGGTGAGTCATTCATTTTCCTCAGATTACCGACCCGGATCTCTTACTTTTGCTAATCTGAGCTCAAAGAAGTCGTCTGCTCTTCGTGAGCAACCCTGGCCGCGGACAATCCGGAACGTCCAAGGCAGACTGCAGTTTATTTGTCTATAAGAGAGAGGGAATAGACTAAGCAAATTCAGCCTCTCCTGTTATGACAAATGTTTTAGACCGTTGGCCATCTTTGTCGATCTGCGTTGCACGTGTTCGAGTAAGTCGATAACCTTCCCCATTCATGGTGAAGCTGTTGGCATTCCACACTCCAGATGAGGTCTTGCAGAGACACCAAAGAGTCTTTTGAAGAGTTCGGGAGGAAATATTTTAAATGCCCGTCTGATCCAGTATAGAGTACTAGTTGCCTTTTGGACCATCTTTCTACAGTATTCTGAGGGCGATAGATTTGTGGTGGTCCATACACCCGGATCTCTGTGTCTTTCCACAGCTTCTAACCTCGTCCCGTCACTATAGTACTGGTGTTTGGGAGAGGCATTGCGGTCGGTGTTCAGGTGCAAGACCACGCATTTGGACAAGTTAAACTTCAAAAGCCATCCGTTTCACTAAGCACACAGTTTGTCGAGGTTCGACTGCAACTTCTCTGCGTCATCATTGCACTTGACTTCACTCCATAATGTTATGTCATCCGCGAACATGAGTGCGTCGCCATTCACTTCGCTGATGCAGTCATTAACATAAATCAGGAAGAGTACTTGGCCTAAGACAGAACCGTGTGGAACACCACTTTCCACCTTTGCCCATCCCGACGTGGAGTTACCAACGACGATTTTTTGTACTCTGGAGGACAGAAAACTTCTGATCCATTTGAACATTCTTTCTTGGGTCTCTATGTCCCAGATTTTCTGTAAAAGAAGCCTGTGTGGGACACTGTCAAAAGCCTTCTTGAAGTCAAAAAATATGACATCCACTGGAAAACCCTTATCGGTAACTCGTGTCCATTTCTCGTGCGAGTAAAGAACACTCGTTAGGCAGGATCACCCTGGACGAAAGCCATGTTGGGCATCACACAATATTTTGTTCTGTTCCAGGTATTTCATCAAGTGCTTTTTGATAATGCGTTCCATTATTTTACACGCGACGCAAGTAAGACTGACAGGACGATAATTGCCGCAGTCAAGTCTTGAGCCTCCTTTATGGATCGAAGTAGTGAGTGCGCACTTCCATTCTTCCGGTAGCTCGCCGTCTGCAAATGACTTTTGAAGTATTGCAGATAAGGGTTTGCACAGTTCATTAGCAAGTTCACGAAGTGCTAGGGCGGGAATTCTATCTGGGCCAGGCGATTTGGCAGGTTTCAGCCGGAGTAGCTCGGCCCTAACTATGGTCGATGAAATGAGTGGTTCCTCGGTTAAGGGGGGTAGGGAGGGTGTAGGAGGGGAAGAGTACTGGGAGGAGAGGTTGGTTGGCGAACGGATGGACGGGCAAATATAGAACTAGGTTCTCGGGTGAAGACGGACGGATAGAAGTCGGAAAGGAGGGACGCTTTAATCTGGTCATCAGTCTCCACTTTTCCATTTGCAGAACTAAGCGCAGTTATCAGGTCCTGAGTCCTTTTAGTACTTCGTATATAACCATATAGAATTTCGGATGCTCCAACGAATTCCCGAGTATGTTCAGTTAAATACACTTTCGCGGCTTTGAGGCCTCACTTTTACAGACGTTTCGTTGCCGCTTATATTCCTGTAAGTGTTCTTCGGAGCCAGTTAGTCTGTAACGCCTCCACAGACGATTCCTTTTTCTGAAAGAGGCCTTTATATCCGGACTTATCCATTTTGGGCGGTTTGTGATTGTCTTTCTTCTGGGAGGACAATTGGAATAAACAATCTCTTTCTGTAAGGAACTGAAAGTATTCCAGTTATCGTTTGCTCGACCATGCAGTTCAGTCTCCCATGATACAGCTGCCGCCTCCCTCCTCATGAGAGAATGGTTCCCTTTCCAGATGTTTCTCTCCCACCAATCGGGTTGAACGGATTTGGAAAGCAGTGAGTACTCAAAATAGAGCGTGATGTGGTGGCTTGACCCTAACGGCAGTCGGTCCTGCAGGTCGAACAAATTTTTCTCCTCCCCGGTAAAAATAAGATCAAGGCAGGTTGACTGCTGTCCTTCCCTGGCCCGTGTTCCAAAGGTAACATTCTGACAGAGAAGTTTTTTCTGTTGCCATTGTACTAGTTTTGATTAAAGTTATCCAGCGGCCCTTGTGCAGTCCACGTTAGCCAAGTAATGCCAGGAGCGTTAAGATCCCCAACGATAAGGACATCTCTCTTCACGCTAGCTTTGTACATTTCAGTTATGAGCATGAGATCTTGGTGAGAAGTTTGGTTAGGTGAACGGTACACCACCGAAAGCGTCAGTGGTTGGACATTCTTAGTAGATATGGTAACGCTTAGCAGTTTCACATCCCGTACCAGATTATGCACATCAGCCATAACGCTCAGCTTGCAAGTGACATAAATAATGACATCTCCGGTCCCTCCTGAATTTCTGATATCCTCTAAGTGATATTTCTGAATCTGCGATATCGTCAGTAAGTCACGTTTCTGTGAATGCCATAATGTCTGGCTTAATTTCACCAACTAATTCTCTTAGTTCGTCTAGTTTGTTGAAGAGGCTTTGCACATTTGCGGGGATAACCTTCAATGAATGATTCGTTGAAGAGGCCCGGCCTTCATTGTAACGGGTTCTGACCACAGGAAAGACCCCTTTGTCTGGACTATTTGTCCATTTTTAATCTTCAGCCCTTCCCCTCCACTGCCAATTCTCTCCTTCAATTCTGATCTCAGTTCTCTCATTTTCAGTCTTTCCCTCGGTTCGTAGTCTGGTTGAAAAACACTTCCTTGTGCGAGCTGCGTAAGGTCGTTCTTCTTTCTAACAGAAGCGCTGCTTGGGCTTCGTTTCCCAAAATAACTTTCAGGGGTCTTGGGGATGTTTTTAGGTCACGATTTGGGTTCGCTTTGCCTAGTCGGAAAGCTTTTTTAACGGTGAATATTTACCCTGTGAATATTTCCCTCCTAACCTTGTCTTCACCGAAGATCCTTTCAGTATAGACAAGGTGTACTATCAACCCCCGCTCGGTTGAAGTGATCACGCAGTACTTTTATGAGATTACGAGCTGTATTGTAAGCCGTATACAAAAGACGCGACAAGGTCAAACATATGGAAAGGAGACTTTTGTCAAATGAGAGCGGAGGCATCACAGATAGGCTAGGATGTTCTCCACTCCGGAAACGTTAATGAAGATTGGAATTTATTCAAGGATCGGCTGCTGCATCTTATGAAGAGCCACTGTCCTTTATTAAAGTCTAGGACATTCAAGTGACCTCAGTGGATAAGGTAAGAACTCGAAAAGGAGATCAAAAAGAAAGGAAGGCTGTGGGAGAAGTTCTGTAAAACAACAACACTGCAGTGTTTACAGCATATAAAGTTCAAAGAAATAAAGTAAAGGGACTGATTATCAACAGGTGACGGGATTTCGGGAGTAATTTGCTCCACCGAGCCGTTAAAAATCCGAAATTGTTCTACAGTTATTTGCGATAAATCACCCGTAACAGGAATCCCATTCCTGTCATGAGGAATGATGACGGTTTGGAGATACCGGACAGTACAAATGAAGCTGAGCATTTCCCTCAGTTCTTCCAGTCTGTTTTCAAAAGAGAAGCATACTTTATTCCAACTAGTTCCGAGAACACGGGAGATCCCCCTATTGAAGATCTTGTGTTTCGAGAAGAAGCCATTTCGTGTGAGCTAACAAGCTTGAAGGAATGTAAATTTCCCGATCTGGACGAGATCCCAGCAAATCTGCTCTTTGAGCTTGCGCGACAGCTAGCCAAACCACTATCCTTTCTGTGCCGGAAATCGTTTGATGGTAGGATCCTTCCCACAGACTCGAAGACGGTCCAAATTACACCCTTTACGAAAGCGGTGGTCATGCTCTTGCGACGAACTACAGACCCGTTAGTCTGACATCAATATACAGCAAGGTGATAGGGAAAACCATCAAAAAGGAGTTGCTGACTTATTTGGAAACCAGCAGCCTCTTGTCCAATGCACAATACGGTTTTTGTAGGGGAAGATCATGTGTAACGAACTCGCTATACACAATGCAAAGTTGAAAAATAACGCTGGATGCAAAACACACTGTGCATGTGGCCTCTACTGATTTCCGGAAGACGTTCGACAGTGTTTCGCACCAGCGTCTCCTATACAAGTTGAGGGTCATAGGCATTGGCGGCAAACTTCTTAACTGGATGGACAATTTCCGCGTCGGCCGTTCCCAAATTGTCTGCGTACAGCAACAGCAATCAAGGCTCATATTCATGAAAAGTGGAGTCCTACAAGGCTCAACGCTCGTTCCAACCCTCTTTCTCTTGTTCATTAATGATTGTGTATATTGGTTGCACAGTGATCGTGCCATATTTGCAGATGCGTAAAATAATAATAATAATTTTATCGAATGCCAGTTTACAGGCATTGTCAGGGAAGCGTTAAACACAATTCCGGCCAGCAATGAAAATAATAAAAGTCTGGAAAGTTATCCACATTGCTGCCGACAAAACTAACTTCCAAGGAAATCTTTTTCGATTGGAGTAATGGTCCCGCAGATGGTACTTCTCCTTCAATTCGAAAAAATGTGCCATACTGTGCCTCGGAAATCAGACCCCTAGTACGTGGCAATATCGTCTAAGTGGAATGCTACTCCGAGAAGCAGAAACGCAGAAAGATATCGGAGTCTGCGTTGTAGGGAGCCTAAAGCCTTCTACACAATGTTGTAAGGCGGTCAAGGCCGCAACTTCAGTGCTATACGCCGTCAAGCGGACATTTGCAGTTTTCGATGAAGACTGTTTCTCTAAAGTCTTCGGCACGTTTGTAGGGCCGCATCTCAAATAGGCAATTCAGGCCTTGAGACCGTGGACATGGCCAGATTGCAATCTGCTCGAAAGGGTGCAGAGGAGAGCAACAAAATTAATAAGGAGTCAAGGTACACTGCCAAATAAGATCCACCTAGCTAAATTTAATCTCTATCCTCTAAGTTATAGGCACTTGCGCGGAGACTTGATAAAACTTTCCGTATCGTGCATGGCCGGGACTGGGCCCTCCGGTATGACGACTTTTTCCAACTCGCCTCTACAACTTACCGCCGGGGACATCCATTCGAGGTACGTGTGCTCCAAGGTTGATTGAATGTGAGAACGTATTTTTTCTTGAACCGTGTCGTGGAACCGTGGAATAACCTGACGAGACAATTGTTATGTCTCAATCTGTGGAGACGTTTAAATGTCGGCTTGACAGACATATGCTGCAGCAACAAGCGGACTATGTGACTTGGTTACCATGAGACCAGTGACCTATGTGAATCAATGTCTGCATTTACTTAGTGCTGTAATTTCTTCACATGTTTGCTTATTTTATCCATTTTTTGTTTTCAAATGGGAAGTTCAAAGGCGTAAGCCTATTTGCCTCAAATAAACTGACTGACTGATTGTCAGAGGCTGTCAGTGTGCCCTAAAATTTGACAACTTCTTCGGAGTGTCTGAGACGGACCGTCTGCGCGGTCATCCGTTTAAACTGCGAAGGAGACTGGCCTATTCGGACGTCCAACAGAACGCCTTCTTGAAGGGGGGCCTTGGAGCATGGAACGGACACCCTGATGTGGTAACTGTTAAGTCCTTTAAATGCAAACTAGACGCTCATCTTCTGAGAAACTAATGTACTTATAATCACGACTGTGTTAGTGTCGGCAGTTTGCGCCTTATTCACACTTACCGTTAACTTTTGCATTCCACGATTCACTGATGTGATAATTGATTATGTGGCGGTCAAATACGTAAGATCGACTGTAACCGAGTCGTTTGAACAGTAATCGAGGATGCACCTATGTTCTGAGGGGTCTGAACTCGTCACAATCAAATCCTCGATGTAAGCGCAGACGAAGCCGAGCCCTGGCAGCACTTGTTCAATGAAGCGTTGAAAAGTTTCTGTGACATTCCTTAGACCAAAAGGCATGCGATTGAATTCGAATAATCGCACACGGATGTGAGTTTCGCTAGCCCAATAGCTAGTTCATCCGGACCCAGCGAAGCAAGTGAACTAGAAAAGAAAGCTCAGTCAGCCAAAAGATGTGCGACAACAATGGGCGCTAGATTCAGTGACAAGGATAATGTAGGTAAAACGGAGTACACGAATCAACGGCAACAATTCCAAAGGAGAGAGGTAAACACGACTTAGACCTTCTTCAAGTGTATGCGAAAAATTTGCTAAGAGACGGTGAGTCACTAAGTGTTCTCAAAGCATTCCGAATAGGGAAGAGTCAGTCAGCATCCGGTTCCACTTCCCGGCCTCCACCTCTAAAAGTCATTTTGGAGACTGAAGCACAGGCAAAGCTCCTGTTACAGAGAAAATCATCTCAGCGGGGTCAGCATCCTGAAGTTTTTTTCAGCCGGATTACGAGCCATAAGAGCGAATTAAAATGAGAGAGCTGATGGCGGAGCTGCAAAAGCGGAGAAACAGCGGCGAAACACACCTACAAATCAAGAATGGACAAATAATTCAGGTCAAAAGGACATTTCTCTGGCCGAAGGCCGTCATTTTGACAGCCTAACCGATGCAAAGGTGCCAACTCCTGAGGCTGCTAGCACCAGTGACCTCTGTCTATAAATCTATTACACTAACTTTTACAGTCTCCTTAGCAAGCTCGATGAACTCAGATTACTGGTCTCTGAACAGAAGCCTCACATAATTGTCCTAACAGGGACATGGTTGACTGAGGAAATAAGTAGTAGCAAAGTCAGCACTGGAGGCTACCAAATCTTCCGTTGTGACAGATTTCAACGTAGAGGAGGAGACGCAATGATTTATGGGCCAAATGGAATTCTGTGCAGTCAGTGAGAAATAACCGATGGGGCTCCGCGAAATTTCGAAATAATTTCATGCAAGATATGTATCAAACAATTACGGACACTTAACTTGTGTGTTGTCTGTCGACCTCCCAGCTCGAATGAAATCGCCGGCATGGAATTATTTAGTGCGCTGGAGTTGTTATATGAGCAAGAGAACTTACTACTTCTGTGTGACTTTAACGCTCCAGGAACGGACTGGAAATGTCCCTTAACAAACGCCCTGTCCACGTTATTTGACCAGAAGCCACTACAACTCTCCCTGAATGAATACCTCATTCAACAAAATTCAGAATAAGACTGAGAGAAGGACAACGATCTAACTGTTTAAAACTCGTTTTCAGTAAAGAAGGAGTCATAAAAGAAGTGAATCCACAACCTCCACTCGGTTTAAGCGATCATATTGCTTTCACCTGCGTGTGCTCTCTCCTATTGAACTAGCAACAAAAAATACAGAGGCGCAGAAATATTTGGAAGGGCGACTTTAACACACTGAGACGTACTCTTTTAAAGAAAACCTGGTTAGTCATCATATAAGATTCAGAAGAATTCTGGCAGTACTTTCGCGGGATTTTAGAGCGTCTAATTGACTCCAATTTGTCCAATAAAATTAACCAGAAAACGTGCGCGACCACTGTGGGTCAATCCGATGACAAAAAAGACTATGAGGAAGAAGCAGAGGCTGTATAAAAAGTATTTGCATCTTCGAGATCCAATGTCATTCGCCGAATATAAGGATCAGCGCAAAAATGCCGCAAACAAATACGGGTTGCCAGAACGTCCTTCGAGCGCCGACTGATGGCAGAATCCACTACATGCCCCAAAACGTTTTACGGGTACATCCGCAGTAGGAGAAAATATAGGGACGAAATTGCGTATCTACAGGACAGTCTAGGAAACTTATTGGTTGAAGGGTCACAGAAACTGCAATTTCTGTCCCAGTTTTTCCAATCGGTTTTCACGAAGGAGTCCTCAGGAGACAATCAGCAGTTTGAAATTGACCGAGACAGCCGGGAGCTTCAAATGCGCCAAGATACCGCCGTCATTGAAACCGTTGCCTTTCAGTCGAAGAAGTAAGACGCGTCCTCGGCCAAATAAAAGCAGATAAGTCTCCTGGATCCGACGGAATTCCTGGACCGATACTGAAGGAGCTGTCAAAGCCTCTTTCGACTCTTTTTGAGCTGTCAATGAGAACAGTAGGTCTGCCATCAGATTGAAGGACGGCTAACCTCATTCCCTTACATAAGGGAGGTAGCATGATGGCAGCAAGCAGCTTCAAGCCTATAAGTTTAACTTGCCTCTCATGCAAAACGATGGAAGCTATAGTAAAGAGCGCTATACAGCTATTTTGTGAAGAAAATAACATCTTGCAGGATGTTCAACATGGCTCCCGGAGAGGACGTTCCTGCCTCTCAAATCTGCTAGCTTGTCTGCACATCTGGAACAGGATTCTAGAAGAGGGTTTTGAGGTCGATGTCGTGTACATCGATTTCCGCAAAGCTTCCGATACTGTTCCACACCAACGTCTTCTTCACAAATTGAGTGTTATCGGAGTCCGGGGAGATCTTCTGAACTGGATAAGAGTGTTTCTGAATGGTCGGAAATAACGTGTCTGTATCGGAGATGATATGTCTGAATGGGTGAACGTGACCAGTGCTGTGCCTCAAGGCTCAGTTCTGGGACCATTGCTCTTCATCCTTTACGTTAACGACAGCCTTCAGGAACTCGACTGCGGCAAAATAATGTTTGCAGACGACGTTAAGCTCTGGAAAGTCATTAAGGATCCGAATGATCAGAGATTCCTTCAAGATAATCTGCACCGACTGCAAGCGTGGTCGAAGAAATGGCTTCTAGATTTCAATGTGGAGAAGTGTGCCGTCCTTCATTTGCGTCCAACCAACTCTCATTCAAAAGATATAAGGCCCCCTGCAGAATCTTCAGAGAAGTATCTCGGGGTTTGGATACAGAACAACCTGAAACCAACACTGCAGTGCCACAAGGCAGCAAAAAACGCCGTGGGTGTGCTGCATGCAGTCAAAAGGACTTTCGTAAACTTTGACCAAGACCTTTTTGGGAGAGTTTACGGCACCCTTGTTCGACCCCACTTAGAATATGGCATACAAGCATGGCGGCCGTGGTTAGTAAAGGACCAACCATGTCCCGAACGGGTACAAAATTCGTGCAACAAAGCTGGTCAACGGTCTAAAAAGCAAACCCTACACAGACAGACTGAATTGCCTTAATTTAATTCCTCTGTGTTACATGCAACAAAGAGGTGACCTTATCTTCGTTTGCAAGATAATACATGACCTTGAGCACGGACTTAGCTTCGAGGACATGTTTCAGTGGCAAATTTCACACAATCTTCGTGGTCACTCGATGAAGCTACGGACAACAATGTCTAGACTGAATCTTCGTTCTGAATTTTTCACACAAAGAGTAGTGGAGAAATGGAAAGATCTCCCTCAGTCATCCGTGGGGGCTACGTCTCTGCAACTCTTCAAGAAACGCTTGGATGATTATTTGTGTCCCCTGTTTTCCCTCGACAGTTTGAAGCGGAACTAATACCCCACGACCCCGCAAATTTGTATCTGAGACGGTGCTAGTCAAATAAATCAAGTACTGTTTGAATGGCGAATATTTTTATTGTTCGTGTACAGTTATTTCTAACGAGCTGACATGCAATCAATAGGGTTTTCAAAGACTTTGCCTATAATCTTTACCAAATAAACTGAAAAAAAGGTTGAAACGGAGAAGTAACTGCGGTTTTCGACACGTCACTGGCCTCAAATGGGATTTGGTGATAATGCGACATGATCAGTCTTGGAGAGCATGCGCCTACCGTGCAGCGAGAGTCCTGGACAGGATGCTGATCAGTCATCCTGTTTACAGTTGACATCAAAATATGGCGAGCGATCAAGTTCAATAATAATAAACAGACTCCGCCAGAAGGATTTAATTGTATATGTAAATGGCCAGATAAACGATTTCCGGAGTTCGATCTTGAGAAATGTGTTGCAACATGGTTCAAAACAAAGAAGGAGGGAGAAAGAGGAGATAATCAACAATACCTCCGTAACGGAAGGTCTGTGTCAAATGCAACTGAAAAAGGACCTCGGAATTACAATTCTGCTACCTCTGAAGCCCTCCCCTCAACGCGTCAAGGTGGCCAAAAGGGCAACCGGGCTCTTTTTGCCACTAAAAGAACATTCGTAGATATAGGTTGGGAGCTTTTTGGGAAAGAAAACGGGCACTTAATTTTTTTTCAACTGAAATATGTTATGCACACGTGTCATATATGCAAAAAAGATTGTAAGTTGCAGAGAAGGGCTGAATGAGGGCGACGAAAATTGTGAAGGATTTCAGAACCTTATCTTACAACTTCAGACTTGATGCGATTGACTTATTTCCTCTCGAGTACAGACTGTTTCGAGGAGATTTAAGACAGACCTGTCGGATTGTGAGGAATCGGCACTGTACCTCCTCCCTCACTCCTCCCCCTTAGCGACAATTTTCGCGGTTTTTGATGTCATCTCCCGCATTCCGACCTCATGCGGTCTGTCGACACTCAGGGCGGAACCCTCAGTATTCGCCGTCTACTAGTAGTTTGGTCGTAGCTCCCTTCCCCACTTTTCGACTGAGCTAGAAGCGTGCTGTGGCCGATCGCATCTGGCTTCCTCTCGTCTGGCCTCTTTGACGCGAATAGTCTCATGCGGCGTATAAATCCGGCCAAGACGATCTCAATTGTGAATCCCGTATACAATGTCACATGCAAGCCAGTCCTGTCTGACTCGCATACGTACCCCTCAAGGCTGAGATTTATTGTTACTCTGACGATGACCGACAGCATTCCGTTATATACCGCCACCTACAGGCCAGTCCTGCTTGCTTTTTCTGTCATTATTTTTATTGAGGGTTTTTTTCCCCTGTAAAATTAATGCAATCATTTTTAACTTTTTGTGAGGAGTTTTTTTTCACACCTCAATCATCATGTTTCTCAATGGACTACTAATTCAGAAACTATGAATTACATTTTGTAAAGATTCGGCCTACCTCGTCTAAAACTCGCATGTAAATTTTTTTGACTTGCTTTGATGGGACCCCGACGGGTCTTTAATAAAAAATTATCTATCTATCTATCTACCCGCATTTTGACGGATTCTTCGCAATAGCCACAAATATTAACCAGCGTGGGAAACGACTCAAACTCCGAAGAGCCCGATGCCATCTGAATGTTCGAAGATACTCGTTTTGCAGCGAGCTTTCGGTGCCTGGAACGGACTTTCCTAGAAAGTGATAATGATACATTCAGCAGGGACATTTTAACAAAATCTGGATGCATGTTTACCTGAAAAACGCCGTCCACCTAGAGAGAAAATCTTCGTTACACCTAACAAGTGGTTTGCATTCATCTACCACTAATGCGGATGACCACAACTTCATATTTAACATTGTCCTCAAAATTCGAGGGTTTCAATCCCAAGCTTTTAAAACAATATACCGTATACGTTGCTGGAAACATCATAGTGACATATCCATTTGAATAGTATCATTTCATGTGCGACCCTCAGCAGAGTCTTCAAAGTCATTCTCTATTCATTGATATTTTGGCAGATTTTGAATAATTCATATTGACCCAGCTGTGAAAAACTCGGCGCCTCGGTAGGATTCGAACCCACGCAGTAAGGGGGAAGGCTTTAGTACAGCCAACGCTCTAACCACCTGAGCTACTATTTTCTATTGCTGCAAAGAAGCAACCGTCAGTCCGGTCATCTTCAGACTTTTAAAGTAAGTCTAATCCCTCGTCCTTCTCCTTCTCCCCCTCCTCCTCCTCCTTCTCCACCTCCTCCTCTTTCTTCTTCTTTTTCTCCTTCTCCTCCCCCTCCTCCTCCTCCTCCTTCTTCTTCTTCTCCAAAACCAGAAACATCTAAATTGGTTCTTTTGGCGGAAAAATATGTTTATCGTCATAAATTTTTAGATGAGAATCGTTCACATCCAAAGGCGTGAAATCGTTTTGGTCGGAACGGCATCCCTTTACGTTTAAGCGAAAGGTAATCAGTGAAATTATTTTTTTTTGTAATCTGCAAGGTTATCAAGGAAGGCAGATTACCCGAAAAATAAAAGAGTAAGCCAGTCTCGCTGGACCATAAGAGCTGATTCCGAACACACCCCGGCTATCATCATGATGTCAGTCGGTGAAATGACAATTTAAGTTGATCAGAAGACGAGGTGGCGAGCATACGTAGCTTTCGATAAATTCTCGTCGGGCCAGTACAGTTATATGAGAACGGGGTAGAAGAAAAACACGTCAGCGATAAGAAAAATCGATAAAAGTTCTACTTAAAACACGGGCGGGGTGTTGGAATGTGGGGGGGAGGGTGGGGTGGGTAATAGCAGTCATTGTCAGGGGCGGGGTGAGAGCGGAAGGGCGCGAAGTGTAGCAGCGTTAGTCGACCTTCGACCACCGTAGGCGCGGAGCCTGAACGTGGTTCTTCTGCGCGCATAAGATCGGCTTTCGTAGCCTAATGGCGGCTGCTTCCGCTGTCGCTAACAGGCGCTGGCCTAGTAGCTTAGGATAGCTCGATGGGACCTTATAAATTGCACGAAAAGCTTCGTTGGGGTCCACGCGATGTCCGGAATCGACAACATGCGCGAGGATGGCACTGTCTATTCTCCTAGTTTCACCTTTGGCCAGCCATGCGGGAAGGTGTTCGCGTATTCTCTTGGATAAGCGCCTACTCGTGCGACCAATATAACCTGCTCCACAGGAGCAAGTGAAGGAATATATGCACATTGAGGTGGTCTGCGGTGGCAACTTATCCTTCCCTTCTCCACGTAAAATCGGGTTAGTGGAGAGTGCTATTTGAACCCTTGCTGCTGGGAAGGTTCGCGAGACAGCTTGATCAAGGCGTCTCCTTAGGAGTTCACTCGCGGCGTCCCCTTGGAAAGGGACCTTGAGGAACAAAGTCTTCTTTTCGGCGGTCGGTGTGGCGGGTTTGATCGGTAGTTCAGCAATATTCTTTTCAATAAACCTTTCAGGATATCCGTTTTCGCGAAGGAAGTCCTGGATTTTTCTGAGCTCCTCCTCGATGCTATCTGTTGAGCAAATTTTTCTAGCCCTTTGTGCCAAACATCGGACTAGATTTCGTTTTTGTTGGAGGGGTACGAAACTGGCGAAGTTCGTGTATTGTCCAGACCAGGTTTTCTTCCGATAGACGCTTCTTTGGACACTCCCGTCAGGTCTCCTGCTTAGAAGAACATCTAAGAAAGGGAGCGAACCAGCCGCTTCCATCTCCAGCGTGAATTTGATCGACGGATGTGCCTGATTTGCCGCATCTAAGAGGGTTGCCACATCGGTTTCTGCAGTGGCAATGGCAAAGATATCGTCAACATAGCGACCGTAATGTTTAAGCTTATCGATCTGTTCGCTTAGTTGGAATCTCTCCAATTTTCCCATGAAGACATCGGCTAGGAGAGGTCCAAGGGGTGAGCCCATAGCAACGCCGTCTACTTGTCTATAAAGTTGGTTGTCGAACAGGAACTGCACATTTAATGTGCATCTTCAGTCAGTCAGTCAGTGTATTTGAGGGAAATAGGCTTACGCCTTTGAACTCCCTATTTGTACATAAAAAATCGAAAAATTAGCAGAATGTGTAGAAATTACAGCAGTAATTGTATGCAGACATTGATTCACACATGTCACT
>CACRXP010000853.1:153119-166090 GCA_902702965.1 Spirometra erinaceieuropaei | reverse complement strand
CACCACCACCACCACCAGCATCATCATCATAGTAATAATAATAACTATTGTTATCCAACCATACGCCATCGGCGACAGGGAACACCCAGGTCCTTCGATCATCAGGACTATCGTTCGATCATTGGGTCGGTGTATCAGGCCCTGTCAGTTGTGCTCGGGAACACTCCGCACCACACGGGAATGACGTCCTCTCACCCATTCTGATAGCCTTGGCGTCCCGGTCAAGTGTCCTCACGGACGGTCGCGTAACGAATGCAAGTCTAAGCACCTTGGCGAAAGGAAAGTAATCTTGTCAACAGCATGTGCTCAGACTAGACATCAGGAGAAAGTGGTCAGGTTTGCCGCAACTATGTAAATGTCTTGCTCGACATCCCTGTTCCAAAGCATTGCCATGGACACTTTTGTGTGCAGGAAATCCTTCTGGAGATGTCGTTGCAGATCCTGCCGCGTCCGTCTTCAGGTTCTCTACAGGCTGGGGGTTGGCCATCCTGGCCTGCCATTCAGACCACAAAATACTCAGTCGTGTTGAACTTGAACTTTTGCTTCGTCAACTCTGTTAAGGTTCTGACCACAGGCGATCTTTCATGCTGATTCTTCCATGAAGACAAGGGAGGAGGCCGCAACAGAAAACACCTAAAAACGGTCCTTTTATGCCAGCAAACCAACAGTCGGAATAATTGTTTGACGGAATGCTGGTGTTATTAGATGTCAAGATTTGCAGTCCAAGTGTCTCCATTCCATTCTGGACGAACTCTAGGTAGACTTCTAGAAACGAATGGGATATTTTTCATATCTGAGTCTTATATAAAAACACTTTCTATTTAGTCAGATGAAACCTTATCTTTTGAGTCATAGACAGGGGACATTGCTGACAGATGTTACTGTGAGAACAGCCTCGGGTGTGCCACACTTCGGGGTTGGGTGTGACTGTCTGACGACGGCTAATAAGTCAGAAATGGCCATTCCAGTCTCCCTTGTCTTTGTCGGTAATATCATTCTGCGGCTAGATCGCAGTTAGTAGCCCGGACCCTCATTACAGGTGGCTGGGGGGTTTGTTTACTGGGGTTATTTTGTGGGCCACCATAGTCACATCGGACACCTTTGGCTTCCGTTTTACGTTTGAGGTTAGGGTTAGGGTACCGGTTGATGGTTTCCGATTTTCCGGTTAGGGTAATGCCTTAAGGCTTCGGTTTTCGGGTTATGGTTAGGGTTTGAGCGTACGAATAGGTTCCAGTATTACGGTTAGGCTTCTCAGTTACGGCTATGTCTAAGGGCTACGGTTACGTTATAGATTTCGGCTAGGGTAAGGGTCAGGGTTGCCGTTAGGGTAAACGGTAAGGGTTGAAGTTAGGGTTAGGGCTAAGGTTGGGATTAGGGTTAAGGTCACCATCCACTTCCCATTCCGGGCTACCAACTGTGATCTAACCCATTCTGCCTATATCATGTGCCGCTGTGCGGCTGCTGGTTGGGCTCAAGAGAGAGAGAGCGAGAGAGTCCATAAGGCACAACGGAACGAGTGCGTTCCGTATGAATGATCGGTGGGCGCCCCCTACCATTGTATATTCCCGATCGAAAACCGACAGGGCAACGGACTCGTGGCTCAGTGATTAGAGGCGTGGACTTCTAACAAAAAGGCCGCGAGTCCGAGCCTCTGGTGTTCCACCCTTCGGGGTTGGGTATGACTGGCTGACGACGGCTAATAAGCCAGAAATGGCCATTCCAGCCTGCCTTGTCTTTGTCGGTAACATCATTCTACATAGAACAGTCTTTGTTAGGAGGGGGAGGGGGTGCAACCGTTTGGTTTGCTAAAATATCAGTACAGTGGAGCGGTTGCTAGTTGAATTTCCCCTTCCCATGTGAGTGCTTGGCATACCGCCAGAAACTATTGTCAGCATCACGCCATTCAGTCGGGCAGTTTGATATCGCTCCTTCAGGTGGCCATAGCACGCGCGGTGTGCACGTGCAAACGCTGGTACATCACAGGCATGACGGCCAGCACGATCACCTAACGTGAGGTGAACTTTAACTTGGTCATTTTACGGTTTGACCGCCGCTTCTGAGGATGTCAACCGTGTACGGTGGCATGTGCAGACTTGCGCGGCATCCACCGCACTCCTCCTCCTCCTCCTCCTCCTCCTCCTCCTCCTCCCCACCTGAGTCCGGTGTAGAGACAAATTCGAGAAGACCGGAGGCGGGGGAGGACGCAGGTGGATGGTACGTCCGAGCCCGCACCTTGGAGCGCCACTCCACACCCACTGGTCCAAACAACAATTGACCAGGATCTTAACCAACAACAACACTACGATGGGTCAGAGGACGAGGGCCTTTGAGTATTTACCGTTAGTGGGCCCAAAGCTCTACTAATAGGGCCACCGGCTCGTTGTCCTGTCAGTTGCGGTCGGAATATTAAATACGTGGGAAGTGCGTTTACTGATCGAGTTAGGGGATACGCTGGTCCCGTTGTGCTTCGCTGCCTGATTTAGATCCCCTCAGGCAGTCCCACAGCGACTGATGGTGTAGACAAGGTGGCATTACTGATATAGACAAGGGAGGAAGGGGTGGGGTGGCCATTTCCGGCTCATTAGCCGTCGCCAGGCAGCCTAACGCAAATCCGAGTTTTGCCCCACCCGAGTCTCAATACCGCCTACCGTCTGCCACCATACTTTGCTTAAAGGCACATTACTGCACATTGTTTGCTTTTGCGAAAGTGACGTTCCATATGACCACATGAAACACAACTGCCTCTGACTCATAAATGGGACGAGTGCCTGGTTCGTGACTGCTAGGAACAAGGACTTCCTTTGGTTGGTCAGTGCATGAGGGTGCTCCTAGGCTGAACGTTGTTGTATCGGGAAAATCACCTCACCAGGTTCCCGACACAGAACCTAGTCTCGTGGTCCACCCACTTTCTGCTACGGTCGTATGAGATAACTGCGAACAGGTCGGGCCACTGGCGTATCACCTAGCGTCCCCCATGCAGTTTCTGGCAGGCACTTCTGCCTTTGATCCTATAAGCCATCCTGATGTTAACGGACTGAGTAAATTATCTGCGTCACAAGATCTTACCTGCAGCTCCCGACACTACGCGTAAGCGCCTGCTGTGGGCTTTAGACTACCCATCACTGGAGTTGGCAGCGTTCGACTCGAATGCTTATTTACATTTTGGTTATTTACGTCTTGATTGGTAGCTACTGACTAGCGGAGACCATGGGAACCTTTTCTGTGCCAACGCAAAAGACTCTGCAGTTGTCTACTGATTTATGAGCCGCGCAGTAACGCGCAGGTGCTATGTCTGTGAGTTGAAAAATTTTGCCAAAATTTGTTTTGTTTGGTAGGAATTAGTCTCCTCACCTTCGATGCAGCCTGCGAGAATGCGAAATTCACACAATCGTTGGTTGCTTCGATGAAAAAGGTAATTTCTGTTGGATTTGGCTACACAGTTACTCAGGTCAATGCAGGAGTGTTTTTACCTCTATGCCTATTCTTCTTATTTTGACCCTATCTGTGAACGAACGGGCTCCGCTAACCGATGATCAAACCGCGTCGAACCCCTCTTGTAAGATGTCTTAGAGAAGTTACTGTGCTGTACACCGAAGTTCTCAGCAGATACATCAATACCATTGTGATGGGATTAAGAAAGGAGTGGATGGTAAACCCTTTCACAAGTGACTCTGTTTGGCAAGTGATTTAGTTCATGAGTGTGAAAATCAAGAAAAGGAATAAAGCGTCACAGATGTTTAGCCGGCGAGGAGGTTTGCTGCTCGCTCGCGCCCTCTCTGCACGTCGTTTTTTACATCTCAATTTCAGGATATTTACCCCAGTAGACTCAATTCCTCCCGTTATTAGGCTTTGGACTGCAAACTACTGTCGAGAACTGGTCAACATTGCACTAAGTTGATACACTTTTACGTGCCCTGGAAATTCACTCTTCAGAATCCAGATTGCTGTCCCAATTCTGTACCGAAGCAGTTCTCAGGCGTTTCTGCAGTTTTTCTTACCCCTGCGACCGCGATCGGTTGTATGAAGGGAGGTGAGAGCCAGTTGCAGAAAAAACAACGCAAATGAGGATAAGTGAGAGAGCCATTGGGCCCCAAACAACTGCGCTGGGAATATTTGTTCGAACCCTAGAGAGGGGCATTTGCGTTACGGCTCAGATCTATGCCAACCGAATGATGCAATACCGCAACTGTTTAAAAAGGTCTTTTTTCTGGTCTAAACAGAACTGACTTTTTACCACAACACTCATACGAGTTGTGATAATTCCTAGGTGATCAGGCCAGCAGGGAGCTGCCGATCTCAGCACTTCCAATTTAGGGAAAGACTAGGCGAGTCATGTGGGCACGGGAATATGCTTGAAATCTAGCCAATTAATCAGTACAGATATGCTGTCAGTCATATGCAACCGGCTTGAAAAGCGGGGGGAAATCAGCTGACTTAACTGCCCAGGCTTGTACACTTGCCTACAGGACTGCATTGCACGGCCGCCTTTTCTTTTTTTCATTCCAGGTGCGGCAATGCCCAATGCCCTTCACACCACTCTTAAATTCCTTCCTCAACCCCTATGTCGTCGGCCCCGTAGCTGACCTAGCACCTAGGTGCGTCTTACGCCCACATATACCCGCAGCTGGTAAAAGTGGTTCCAAGACGCGCACAGGCTAGGCAGAACACCACAACTGGCAAGATTTTCAGCCACTAATCTGTGTTGTACCTTCTGTACCCAGTGAGAGCTTGGTCGGATGTCGTTTGGTAGCCCCACCTGAAGTAAACAAAACTCAGTTACCCCTAATACGGGACCGGTGGTAATAGGGGTTTTTACATTTGGAGCCGGGGAACGCAGAAGCGACGAGGTCAAGTAGATGTGTGCAAAAGAAAAGCTGTTGAGAGTGTGTGGTTGTACTTTCATTGGTTGGGCAATAGTTGCGCTAACCCCTAACCCTAGCTCCCAACTATAACCCCTAATCCTAAACCCCAACCCCTAATCTTTGACCCTAACCCCTAACCATAAACCCTAGCCCTAAACCTTATCCCCAACCCCAACAGTAGTGTCCATCAGGTGGCCTACCAAAGCACATTTTACCGAAAACTTTTTCCTTTTACCTCTGATATGAAAACTCGCTATTTTAGCTGGCAACGAATATCCTTAAACCCCGTGCAAATGTCCGGACCCACATACTCTGAAAGCCTTGCACTCTCCAGGGCTGCGAATTTGGCTCTGGAAAACCAGCGCCGTCGTCTCCTAATACGTGTCAATCAGTCTGCACACCTCTGGCTGACTAACTCCAAGCCCGCGCAGCCCGAAGAACGTCGCCAAGACGGTGGCATAGCCAAATGAGAAATCAATGGGGGTGGCAGTTCACTTTTTTGCGACAAATGCCTTCTTGTGAGGTCTTGTCCTCCATGCCGTGTAAACATAGTGGGTTTTTCTACGCAAAATTCGAGCTAAGTGGGTAAGACCATCCCTCACAGGCCAAAAACTCGAAGTTAGATGAAGTCAAAATGAAATGGGATGTCTACGACTACCCTGCATGTCTTCCTCCACAGCACCCCGTTTTCAACTCAGAAATAACCAAGGTTGCTAAAAAGAGGCAGGATTTGGTTCTGTGGTCAGATCTAGTGGCTTCTGATTCAGCTACACTTGATTTTTGCCTAATTGTAAAATGTGGAAAGCATCGGCGGTGAAAGCCAAACCCTACCTGATTAACAGTCAGTTCTTAGACCGCCTGGTGAAAGCGAGAGGAAAAAGGCGGCACCAAGCAGCACCTGTTCATTACCAGAGCTAATACGAGGTCAGTATCGTGACCCAGTCGACTGGACAACTATCGTCTCCATGTCTGTTTTTCCGCCGTTCCGGGCAGAAAGCGTGTTTTTCTTGCGCGTGAAACAATTTTAAACGTCAACCCTTGGTGGGGTTCCCCGTGTCTATCAGGTGTACGTCGTCATGGTAGTTCTCAACACCCTGTTTCCACCTCTCAATAGACAATTTGGTAGGTAGTCGGTCGACAGGTATACCAACGGTCTATGCTTGTCCATCCAACACCTCTGCATCTGCAGCTGCGTGTGAAGGCATAAACAGCAGCGGGAGGTGGTTTGCGCACAGGTGAGCCATCCGTATTTGGTCTGGTTGGAATAGTCGTCGTAGAACTTAAGAAGACAGGTCTGGTGGCAGCGTATTTCCACTCAGCCATGGCGTGAAGTCTGTGCCTGGCCACATGAGAGGCATTATTGACTTTAAAAGGAAGCCAAATTATTGCTTTCTAGGTTCACAGAAATTGACCACTAATTTGAAGTAGATCAGTTTTAGCCAGACTGGAATTTATTGATTTACTCAAGTAAGTGATTAATTTCTGAAGAAATTAAAAAAGCAACGAGTTCTAAATTGGATTATCTGTCAGAAAGCACATAGGGAATGCCGGAAGACCTACTGATGAACCGAACCCCTCGCAGCTGCGCCATGCAGCGACAGAATGTCGGAGAATTCAGTGTCTAGGACTTTAGATAGTACCTGTACTGCCACTATGATATCCTGTAACCACGGTCTTCTTCGAACCCGACAGTTTCGCTATTTTTGATGCATTTTGTGCAGTAGTCGGCACGCATTTGGATGCTCTTGTGCGAATTGATTTGACCATCTAACTTCCCGGCAGAACATTCTCTTCCTCAATGAGTTGGCCACCAGATTCCGCAATTTTTATTCTGATAAATAGATCCTCCTTATAATGGCCAAGAGAACCTCTAACGCTATCAACTAGTTGGTTTCTTTGTGTTCTCGCGGTTGGGACATGCGAATACGGACCAATCTACTGGTGACCTTGAGCTAAATTCCGGGACTTTCGTACTCTCATGTTCTAACTTTAACCATCCTAATTATAATACCGACATTAACCCTAACGCAAACGCCGCCACTTGTAATACGGAAGGGTCCGCATTCCTGTGTCCAATACCCATTCTCGAATCCTGCCGTCGCATACGATCGGCTCATAGGGGTAGGATATTGATGCGCATGTCTCACTTTGTCGACTCACACAGAAGTATCGTTCGCATAGCATTATAAAACAACAGGGGTAAGATGCGGTTTGGTATCCACGCCTGATGGACACAACACCGTTGGGCTTCGAGGTAAGGGTCAGGGATTATGGTTAGGGGTTAGGAGCTAGGGTTAGGGTTTAAGATTAGGGGTTATAGTTCGGGGTTAGGGTTCGGGGTTGGCGCAGCTATTTCTCAATCATTGAAGGTACAACCGCGCATTCCCAATAGCTTTTCTTATGCATACGACTACTTGACCTCGTCGCCTGTGCGTTCGCCGGCCCCACCTGTAAAAACCCCTATTTTCACCGGTCCCGTGTTAGAAGTGACTAGGGTTTGTTTGCTTCAGGTGGGGCTACATAACCACATTCGACCAATGGAGGTTGTCTCAACATGCTCTTCTTCGCTCGCAACCTTAACTTTGTTCAAATTCGTTTAAAAAAGAAACTCCTCAGATTACTATGCAAAATAACCCTAAACGTAATCATGTGGACCTCTCTGGCAGCGTCTGAGTGCGAGTTTTGTCCCATGGAGGCTTTTAAAGTGGGCATCTTGGCTTTTGATGGCACAGACTCACCTCTCCTAATAAAAAACTTCATTAACAAATTTCTGATAGATAGGGAGTTAGATTTAATGGGACGTTGACTGGAAGCACAAAGATTGTACGAAATGGACTTAGCGTTGAGTATAGCCTGTGTAATTGCTGAAAAATGAAACTGGTCGGCGCAATTTGAAACAGAAGTGCGGTTGAATTAATTATATTTCACTTATTCCAGGCGGCCTGTGCTTAAATCCACTGCTAACTCTGCGCCGTGCCCTCATGAACGATAAGACTCCTTGGGCCAACCAACATCGGCGTTGCTTCACTTACAAATCTGTTAGTCATGTCCAGGGTCAGATGTGGTTATTTAACCCAACCTGAAGTAAACAAACCCCAGCTACCTGTTATACGGTACCGATGGTAGTAGGGGTTTTTAAAGATGGGGCGGGTGGAACGCGAAGGCAACGAGGCCAAATAACGTTATGCAAAAGGAAGATTATTTGGAATGCACCGTTGTAGTATGAGTGATTGAGAAATAGTTGCCCTAACCCCTAATCCTAGCGTCAACCTATAACCCTTAACCCTAACCCCAAAAGTATTGTGTCCATCAGGTGGGGCAACATAACAACATCTTACCTTGTCCAGTAGACACTCGTCAATACAACATGGCTCGTGGATCTCTTTCGATAAGGACTGCTTGGGAGAGCAGCCACTTTCTCCGTACACATCCAGCACTAATACGAAAGATAAGCCCTGTAGCTTATTCAGTACATATGCATTACAATCAACAAATCGGTCGAATCATTGGTAGCTATGGCATGATATATCTAACGCAAAGGTTCCCGTCTCTCGGCTAGTCGACATTCCGCTGGCGTTCAATTGTAATAGACCTAACATCAATGCAAGCGTTATTTGAAGTTCGTACACTGTTCTCTAATTTATGAAGAACTTCACTAACTCTATTATTGACGGCATGGTTCTACAACTGATCTGCTAAGCATCATTCGAACTCAACATACTCCATTGTTCAGCAATGATACAATAGCGCGCGCTGAGCTCAGAGAGCAGTAAGTCAGTTGACTCCCTTCACCTACTGCTCAGATCAATTTGTTAATTCACCTTCATGCATAGTTTTTCCTGAATCAAACTCATGTTTTCGAGAAAAGTGCGACCACCACCACCACCACCACCACCACCACCACCACTACCACCTCGACTGCCTGTCTAGGCTCTGGACGTGGAGTTTGGTGACAAAACTGGACTGCCCATTTGTGGCTGAAAATCAAAATAGATTGGTACACAGCATTCCCAAATGAAAGTTTGCCCCTCTATGGACTGTCCCCCTTGGTTCTCGAACGACCCCAATGGTTGCATGTAACTTGACTTACTAAATTTTTCCGCGTGCTTGACAGCACTGCCTAATAAATCTCTTAAGTTGGTGAGTATTTTAAAGTTATTTGTGAGTTTTGGCGCTTTTTTACCCCTGGTTCAAAAAGCCAAGGATGGCTGCAAGCGTTAGTGGATACCACGAGGGCCGCAACCAGCTTGCGTGATCTGAATCATCGCTCTGTTCTAAAATTATCTGCTTGATGTTGGGTTTAAGTGAAGAACGACTAGATTCGCAAATGTCCTCGGACTTTTCGCTGAGTCGCAGTGGTATGATCTCAATGTACTTCGAAGGTGAAGTACTTTAGTTTGTCTTCAAGTGGTTCAAAAGAAGGCCGACTGAGCACAGTATCGACGGAACACTCAAAATAAATCCACGAGAAGAAGTTCAGCTAATCACAGAGAGATTCTGGTTTGCAAATGCTTACAGTGCTACCACGCCGATGTCATACTCCGGCCTCGGGTGCAATAAATAACGGCAGGTAATCGATGATGTAGAAGTGCAGAGACAGAAATAATGGCACTAAAACAGGCTGTAGGCGTTCTGCAGACAGACGACCGAGTGATCCGAATGCTTAATGTAGGCAGCCCATCTCCACCGAACGGACTTTCAATTTTCATTTACAGAATACCTTGAGATGTGCTACAGACATGAAAATAGGAGAGTGGAGTGTCCACTTCTGGTCCTTTTTGTAGTCAACGATTAATCTTACCTGTGGAGTGCTGACATTCGACTCTGGAGTCCGAGACTAGGCTTTAGCTGACTGAGAAAGACAAATAGGTCAGAAATGTACATCTCAATCTATTGCGTCCCTGTTGGTTTCGCTTATTGTTTCCTGGTTCTTCGTCATGATAGCATCCCTGAGGGCTTAGACCGAAATTTTTAGTAAAAGCCACTGTCTGTATTTTGTCCTACGGGCAGGACGTATCCGCTAACGCCACACCAGTGCCGCCGTCCAGCGGCTCTCACAAGAAGGCGTAATGCAGCTGCAGATCTACGTCAGGCGATTTAGCTCGGTAAAACAAACGCACACATTTCAATGTCACTGCCGGTCAGTGGATATAGTCGGTAAGCCATTGAAGTGTCTCTCTAATTTACTGTATAATAGGCAGCTCTTTAGGACGCGGGAATATGCACAGCCTTTCGAACGTCAGGTACAGTAGTTGGACTAACTCATGAAATGTCAACCGAAACTCCGAAATGAGTTTTCGTTTCGAAAATATTAATTAGGTGGGATTGGCGGGTTTCGAAAGAACTTCTTTCTGACCGCATACAAAAATTACGCTCTGCAAAAAATGACTAATCATGGAGCATGTACTTTTCCAATTGATTGTCGATGCTCTAAAAACTTCAATTATATTTCATGGAAACATGCACAAAAATACTCATTCTTTTCCTCATTCGATAGAAAATTACGTCTTCTTTTAATTATATTCTCGAAGGAGGGACATAATTCTGTTTTGAAAAAGTTTCTAATTGTGAGACTTTAAAATACCGTGAAAGGGCCGTTCATAAATCGTCATGTCTCTGCATTTACCAATGTGGCTCGTAAAGTTAACTATATGAATCAAATCCGTTGCTAAAATTTATGAAACATATATGGTTCCCATTACTACCGTAGAGAAATGTGCGGTTTTCCGTACGCGGAAAATATACGGTCTGTAGTTTGGAAACCCTGAATCAAAGTGTAACGGTAGTGCGGGTTCAAAATTGTTCGGGAATCGGAAAAGTTTTTGAAAACCGAAGTATACCCCTTCTTCGAGTGTAAAATTAAAAGAAGATGTACCTTTCTACCGAACGAGCAAAAGAATGAATATTTTCATGCATGTTTTCCATGAAATACAACTTGACTTTTAGGGACATCGAAAATCAATGAGAAAAATTCCTACTACATAAGTAGTCATTTTCACAGAGTGGAGTTTTTGCATGTAGCCGGAAGGAAGTTCATTCGAAAGCCGGCATCCTGAGGTAACTGAATTATTAGAGACTTATGCTGAACTATGATTAGTTTTACAAGCTTACTTAATTCAACTTTTCGAAACGAGAACGAATTTCGGAATTTCGGTTGACATCTCATGAATTAGCCCACCTACTGCAGTCTCGCGCTGATCTTAAGGTAGCAGCCACTTTCATGTTCTAACTTTAAGCTTGATCCTAACACTGACCCTAGCCAAAGCCCCTGACTCTCCTGAGCCTAATACTAACAACATCACTAATCGTAGCATGAAGCCTGGTCCTTCAACCGTAACCCCTGCCCTCTGGAATTGGCGGCAAGGTCACCTGTAATACAGAAGGGGTCCTCATTTCCGTGCCGAACCGCTAATCCAAGTTGGGGTCTCCGATTTTTTGGACTACCGAACACCAGAAAAAAGGAAAACAGAATGTGCTACAACGCCAGTCTTGACTCTCACACCAGTAATGTTTTTCCTGAAAGACGTGTTATGTCGGGGATTTGCCGGCAGTCCAAGCAGCCAAAGGACTACAAGGCCTACTGTTGTCTAAAAAAATCAGATTATGGTCAAAAGTGTTAATGGATTCATACTTCTGTAGAAAGACGAACAGGAGAATTGTTGTGCAAAATTATGGCATCTAGTCGGCGTCGGTGGCTGTCGTTGTCATTAGAAACGTCCTCCACAATGTTTACCAACACCTTGTCATTAATGGTGCATCTAGTCCACCGCCAGACTGGCCGTTCTCCGAATTTAATAGTCATTCAAACTATTAACCGTCGGCAGTTCCTGACGGTTGCCGTTGACGCAGTGTGTTCTTTTGGGAAGTTCTTTCCGTCTATTACAATTTGAGTCGACCTCATGGGCCTCTCTCAAAACCTCGTCGCAGAAGCAGATGCTCTTCCAGAATGTGGGCCGGTAATCAATATACTTCTCAACAAACAAAAACGTTCTCTAATAGTTTTATGCTTAAAACGGCTTGATTTGTGGCCTTTTGTTGATGAAGTCGAAATTCCTGCATCCTTTTCCTAATTATGTTCACAGTGAACATCAGCGGGTGTTCCCTGCATATGGTCTTAACGAGCATATAAGGGTACTTTTTTAGTGCATTACGAATAAAGTCGTCGTCTTGCTTACTTGTGGACCGTTTTGGTCCATCCTGCGTATTTCCGGGCACGATTCTAGCATTAAGTATTCGCCACAGAGTGGCCTACTAATATTAAAAATACTTTCTGATGACTCATGCAACAACCATTCCGCTGCTAATTTCCGTATCCTTTCGTAGTTGACTGCTGAAAGACATTGTCCAGACATTCTTATCGCACGACCTGACACAGAAAAGTAGCAGCATGCCAAGTCTACTCAGTATATATCTGTTTACGCCTATTAATCCTCGGTGTGATAAAAAAAACTACCGTCGAAGAAAATTATTACTAAATGTTATGGCACAAAACGCCAAAAATGTACAAAAAAGAGTTTCGTACGTTGATTTGGACCTCTTTTTCTTGAACATAATGGGAATTCTCAGGCTCTACCTAACTTGATATTCATGGAAGCAAAATCGAATTTTCCGTTTCCGCGGCCGGAATGTACCTCGTGATTTTTCTGTCAATACTAATCTTTGTTTACAACAAAATGCACACAAACGTGAAGATCTGATCTGCTAATTGCAATAGCATAGAAAATGATCTGGATTTTTAGAAAAGCCAGATTGCGCCCAAATCTGGCCTGTCTTCCTTTAATAAAACCTAATTCAAATGAATTCATCTTCATTTAGTGGCTTTCAGCGCCTCAAATTATTTCAGTAAAGACAAATATCAAATCATAGATGTTTTGGCAGCTTTTGAATTATTCATATTGACTCAACTGTGAAGAACTTGGCGCCTCGGTAGGATTCGATTACACGCAAAAATGGGAACGCTTTAGTAAGGCCAACGCTTCAACCACTTGAACTACGAGGACCCGCCGGGCGATGCAAGTTTAATCACATTTGGGTCAAGTTACTCGTCCAACCTACTGCATGGTCTGAAATCCACCAAATCTGATACAGTAAGCTGACTGTCCAACCAGG
>CACRXP010000853.1:132048-153040 GCA_902702965.1 Spirometra erinaceieuropaei | reverse complement strand
CGTGTGGACGGTGGTTGTCATGTCAGTGTTGAGGTCCGGCTGTAGGGTTCTGTCACTGTCGTGCTCTCTCCCCGAGTTCTCGCGTCTGTCTGCGTTAGGACCCAGAAGGCGGTCTCCTGGGTTGGCGTTCGCCGCCGGTTGTCCCATGTCTTCATCTGTTTCCGATGCCTGTCTATACTCGTCCGTGATCCAGCTTGGTCTGGGTTTGACTACTGCCGTCTCTGGTCTGACGCCCCGTCGGTAGACCTTGCGATGAACCAGAACGTCTAGAAACGCGATCTGATTGTTGTTCTCTGTCTCCATGATGAATTGAATATCAGGAAGAACAGAGTTCAGTAGCGCGTGGAAATTCGAGACCATATCCCGTTTGAGAACGACGAAAGAGTCGTCCACACACCGCGCCCAAAATCTTGGCTTGTATGTTGTGAACATCAACGTCTCCAACCTTTAAAGAACAGCTTCAACAATGAAATCGGATAGTGATGAGTCCATCGGCGTATCTTGGATTTGCTCGTACACAGTCCCTTTAAAGATGAAGAAGGTTTTGAGGCAGTATTTAAGCGGTTGCATTAGGTGTCCCCGCTTGAGGGTATTATTTGCCTCCATGTATTGCCTGTCAAGAAGGTCGCTGACACCATGACCTCGTCTGTTATACTCTGCAGCCCTTTCAGTCTTTCCAGGAAATGGACGGATGAGCGGACCGTCGTATCGGAGCCCGAGATAAGGCAGTTCAGGCGTCAGAACATCCATTTGGCCAGGTTGAATGTGGGTTTCCCTCGCAAAGGCCCGTCGAGACGGAGTAGGGCACCATCTTTGTGTATTCTGGGCAGCCCGTAGAACCTTGCCATCACAGCATCGGTCTGTTTGATGGCCAGTCGTTCTGCCCCAGTCATCGTGCCATTATTTTGTAGCATGGTGAGCGTCGTGTTTATTTGCGTCACCAGCTTCTTCACGGGAGTACGCTTGCCTGTCCTCCAGCAAGGCATTGGCTTTCTGGAGGTACCCGGCCTTGTCAAGTATGACTGTCGATCGCCATTTTTCTGCCGGTAGGATCACGATACTCTTGTCCGCCTTCAGCGCCCTGAGGGAATCCTGCTGCGCACTCGGTATGACTATTCGCGGTTTGTGCGTTATAACCAGGGAGGTGACTTGTTGCCGAATGAGACTCTCTGTCGCGGCTGGCTCTTGGGAGTGTTTTATAACCGACTCGATCGTGGCCACGAGGTTTACCGGGTCGGCGTCCAAGATGTTGAATCCGGTCGCATGCTTCAGCACCTGAAACTGCTGTGGCTTAAATTCTTTGGAGGATAGCTTGTGGACCAGTATATCGTTGTCGTCTTGTGCAACTGAGCTTTATTTCTGGAATTTGTCCATAAACTCCCTATCACGTCTAGACCTTAGTTCTCTAAAGAAAAAAAATAGGCTCTCCGGAACAGGTTTATTTAACTGCTGACGTTTCAAAGAGCTGGGTCGGCTCTTCATTGTCAAAGCGAAAAATGCACTCAATCGATCAGAAATATAATTTAAAGTGGCATCTTGTGTTGGTCGGCCACATGCTGATCGATTTTGCTCTCCTTTTGCTGCCTCAGCCTCTCGGGAGATGGTGGACGGGCAGTTAAATAAACCTGTTCCGGAGAGCATATTTTCTTCTTCAAATAATCTTCCCGGATCTCTCAACTTTGCGAACCTTAGTTCTCTGGCTCTTTGACCGCTGTGACGTGCAGTATGCAACCCACCTCCGATGATGGAAGCTTATCTGCTTTCGAAATGTCAGGCCGATAAAAACATGGTTCCTGTGAACGTCCTATCTTCTCAGTTATATCCGGGAACGCTCATTTTCGCTTCAATCAGCATAGATACTGCTAAATAGAAATATACAGTCCTCAAGTAGCTGTCTACCCACGTATGGGTTACATAGGTGACGCAGAATTATTACCTAGGACTTCACGTGGACACCGCTCTTTTGACTAGCTATCACCAAAATACTCTCTTAGAAAAATCACCGCTCCTTTGATGAAGTTATAAATTTCCCTTGCTTTCAGCTACTTGTTGCGTTGATAACCCATGATTATTACCTGCACGAAAATGCTCAAGCAAGACTAGGATTTATCCTGTGAATGCAGTGTAAAACCCCGCGTATCCAGGGAGTCTGACTGAGTGTAGTAACTGCACTAGGAAAAATCTGAGTTCTGTATCCCAAGTTATTATTGGGAGTTCAAATGAACAGGTCGGCTGAGATTCTGGCCCTTACGTCTGGTACTTCAAACCGCAGATCGTCGCTAGTCTAAACCTTTGTAGGAATTTAAGTACGGATGGTCAATAATGTGCGAAAGATATAAAGTAAGATGTCATGGGCTATAAAAAAGAAGATTGGTTAAAGAAGACTATAAGGATTAGTTCTGGGGAAGGAACGCTGGTTGTGATGTCGAGTTTTCTGCCGATGCAGGCCGTAGAGGCCCCCACGCTTGCATGAGAGATCTACATGCAAGGTAATAAACGTGGTGTGCTGGAACTTGCGAGTCGAATTGGGTAATTTTGGCCTTTTCTATTTACACCTGCACACGATGTAAGTTGGTCTGTGACGTCCGTTGGAAAGGGACCCTATTTGTAGTTGGAGTCTGAGAAAAGGCATCTGAGCCAGCTAAAGTTTTCCACTAAGATAGACCAAATATGATTTCCACAAAGTAGTTTTGATTGTCGCATATGTAAACCTTTGCACTTAGCAAAGTCGTCAGTGTTCCTCCGCGTGGGGACTTGACGATAGAAAACTTAGGATCTCGGCTCCTGGCGTCGTACACAGCCATTCATTTCCCCTTGAAAGTATCGGAAAACAGATGTCTGCTTCAGCCGAAATGTTTCCGGTTACGTCATGTCTGCCAGGAGTCGATGTTCATTTTTCAAGAAAAAACATTTTCGTTCGCCGTGACACCCTGTCACAGTGACTTAGGATTGTCTAAAACATTCGCTAGGTTGTTGCATTGATGTTCCGCTCATGAAGCTAATGTTTGCTAGTCGCAGGAAGATCGATACTAAGCCCGAGGCAAAGGTACTTTTAGGATGATTTCCTGGGGATAGGATATCAACCCTCAGAATATTGCATTGTTGCATCGCTAAAAGCACACAAAAGCCTATTTGAACTCTCCCCTACCCATGCACTGATGCCAACATGTAAACATTTTTTTTATCACAGGGTTACCCTCTCTTGACTCCGAATAAACTTTCATTTGAAAGGTGCCATTCGGAAGTTCTGGTCAGCTGACAACTCTCCACCCCCTTGAGTTAGTCAAAAAAAACTAAATTTGAGCGCCTCTCGAGATTGACACCCGAGACCGGGAAGGCACTGTATCTGAGTCATGCTAACAGTTCAGCCACTGTCTAATCAGCTCTCTCCCTCCCCCGCGTCTCTGCGTGTTTGGTGCGCGTAAGAGATAATTTAGACCTTCGGCAACACCACCACCTTCGGAGAAATGAACTACCAATGAAGGAGCGAAAACTGGCGAGAGTTGGAGAACGAGCGCGAGCGTGCTTCACGCAGGCAAGACTGTCTGCCAGAAAAAGAGTTCTCACAAAATATGGCTTAGAGTAAAGCCAGAAATCTTTTTTGTTCTACCACCAGACAGGTTCCGGCTGTGTTGAGAAAAGACTGAGGAAACGGACCATCGCATCAGGGACGCTCAAACTTTAAAGGACTCCGAACTCTGCGTGCTCGAGAGATTCCCTTCAAGGAATAAGTTGAAGAAAGCAACAATTAAATAATAGATTTTAATATGGTTATACCAGCAACCTTTCGCAGACTGTCATTCAGCTCCGAGTGGTGTGCGTTTACGTCTACTTGGATGAGCTGGGTAGGTGCAAACTGCCTGCGTAAACAGTAATAAAAGTCCGGGTGTTATTATAGTGTGAGTCCTACCTTAATTTTTTTTCCCACTTCAGCATACCGTTCAAAATGTTATTACGAGAGTATTATACTAAGGTGATGTAAAGTGAAGAAGTGGCGTCATGATATCTCCTTCGACATGGTCTATTAATGGAAGAAAAATCTTGCAGCAAGTGCGATGGGCCCGTGATGCACACGAAGAAGAAGGTCCCTGGGCAGAAAGTGTGGAAGAAAGAGTCGCCAGTCTGTTCAATCAGTTAGGAAGATCAGCGGGTTCTTCCATAATTGGGATTTGAACGAAAGACTGTGTTGTGTTTTGAGGCTCTGTGGAATTTTAGAAAAAGGGCAATCGCAACCGTCTTTTAGGTGGAGATGCACCTGCCGAAAAAAAGGTGGTGATCCAGTACGGATTTATCGGAACCATGGCTCACGCAGTGATAGGCCATGATTCTTCGGACTGTCACAAGGCACCCATGTAAGATACTTTTATACGCATAAGTGAGATGCGGCGACCTTCATCGCTATCATTGAACTCGAAGTAGAAGCAGGTTCAACAATACATTCTGACAGGTGGCCGGCTCATCGTGGAGTTTCACAGCATTTACAACAGTGGATGAACACCATTGGCGTATTTTGAAAGATGATGTAGACCCCCTTCGTAGCAATCCTACGTGCTATTAAAGAGGCATTTTTTGCTTACTTGTCGCTATTTTATTCAACTTTAATTTTTTCCATTACAGACGACGTATTTTAAATCTGATTCTAATTTTTGGCTGGTACCTATTAGGGTAGGAATCACACTATAGTAGTACTAAAGTCCGATCAGACGAGCAGGGCCGTGACGGCCTGTGCGAAGATAACAAATCACGGCAGCGAAGAGGGACAAGTGACAGCAACAAGGGACACAAACAAAACCTTTGGAAGGAGGGCATTGTCAGGGGAGTGCGATAGTGTTGGGGCCAATCACGTAACCATCTGCCTGTATGGCCTCGATTTCCTCATATCGCAGGGGCCTCGGAGCACAGAAGGAGACGGACCGTTCCTGCAGAAGACAGTACAACTGCTAGCCGGGCATCAACGGTATTAGCCATGCTCAGCAGGTGCTCTGTGATAAAACTTCACAGCACAATATATTTCGATTTTAAGAACCCGTACCAATAAAACCGTTCAATTTGCTACGTCGGTTTTAATGTAGGGGATTTTTGTGATTGACACTAATGCGAAAACCTCCTCAGTCGCCTTTGATTAAGTGTCAAGGCCATATTACCCTAATTATCTCTTCAAACAGGATCAGGCGGTTACTGGCACATTTTCATTGAGGGGAAAACTTATTTAAGCGGAATCCCGAACGACCCCTATACGAGTTTTACGCCAGAATTGGCAGGTAACGAAATCCGATAGGGCATTTTATCTTTGTGAGGTTTTTCTTATTCTAACAAGTAAACACTCATTGGCTCTCTCAAGGGACGTTTTTCCAAAGTTGCGCTCAAAATTACGCAAAGTTCATGTATGTTAGTTCGGGGCTGAAAAAAATCAGAAATCGCCGTGGAGCCGGCGTAATTTGTAGCGTTTATTCGGGTTTAGGTAAGGACAAGACCTAGTAGGAGAATTTTTAACAATAATACAATCCAGAGAGGGAATAATACTTCACAGCCTCTGCGCAATTTTTTAGAGATTTCCTTCGTCGGTGGCTACTTCTTATGACACCAAATTTGCTAGTACTACTGATTCCTAGTTGACATGGTGTTAGAATAGGGCGTAATTTTAAAATCATTTTTATGGGCAGAAGTAGCAGCCGAGCCCAGAACAGGTCGGTAGTGCAACCAACATCGTTCATAATATTTCGAAGGCTGCTTTTCCATCAAACTTTAGAAGCATTAATTTAAAAAATTTGATCATCATCATCATCATACAGCATTTAAAGGCATAAATATTAAGCTTATTAACTGAGAAAGCAAGCGTGTTCGGCGAAAAAGCAGATGAGCTCGCCGCAGCTGTTTGATTTACAGAATAAAAGTGTTACCACGGATAGTTATGAAGATATTGGAATGCTCCGATCGCGCACTCCTAATTATTACCCTTATTCTACCCCAGGACCTGCAGAGAAGAATTCGTGGCAGTATGTTGAAAATCACTGTCTTTTGTATCTTGATGACCTTAAGATGAGTGACAATAAATAAACCAATTTTGTCCCCCGTTACCATGCGTCCGTTCAACCCTTGCCCAACCACCACCACCAACACCACCACCAACACCACCACCCTCGCCACCACTACCAATTCCATATGCAGCAATAACATCTCGTCAACTGTAAGCCGTGTCCACCATCACAGTTTTTTTCATAATCGTACCTCAAGAGCAGATTTCCCCCTCACATTTCTGCCAGAATTGATGAAGATGGTGATACTTAACGCGGTCCGATGTCTACGGAGGTATTAATTTTAAATTGAACCTGAAAGTGGGCAGGTGGGCTGCCTATGATGCCTACCTATTGTTGCCTCGAAAGCGCTAATTTCTATATCATATCGAAAAAAACATCGGAAAAACCTTTAATGGCTACTGCTAAGTAAGAAATGTTTTTAAAAGTGTAAAAAACAATCCTAGGCTGAATATTCGTTAAATCGATTGCAAAAATCAGGGCTGTCGGAAAGTGTAAAAAGAATATGGTCAGTTTGTGTCACTCCAGTTCTGGGTCCAGCTTAAACATTGTGTCTCTGTTCAGCACATTTGCATGGATGACAGTTTGCCGGTTTGATGCCGTGCAGCTCTGTATGGTGCCGTAATGACGTTTGACGGGCCCCTGACATCGCGAAGTTCTGCATTCTGTCCGACCACTGACGGCCAGTAAAACCAGCCAGTTGACCCCAGGACGGTCGCGTACAGGTTCATGCACAAAACACGCGAAGGCGCCGAAACGCGGTTATCGCGTTCGGTCGTCAATCGGCTCCAACAGCATACTTTTCACTCGTTCTCCATTTTCCATCAATTTTTCACTTCTGCGAAAATTCCCATTTTACGATTGAACAGTCAGTTGGCGAACATATGTTTTCGGTAACTCGTCATCAGGCCGGTACATTTGCATGGGTAATGATCAGTCAAATTGTAAACAGAATATAAATGTGTCTCAGGGGCAGGGTTAATCGGACTCCATGTTCCCACGCCGCCCGCATGAGGGAGTCAGCGTGTTGAGGACGGTGGAGTTGGGGTGGGAGGTGGGGAAGTAGGGGGGTCCGGCTAGATTGTAAGCGCTGAGTGCGTGTGACTACTCTCGGAGCGTCGGGACGGCGTGCGATCGTCGTCTGGAGTCGGCCAGGACAGACGGACTGCTTGTGTCAGCGTCTTCTAGCAGAGCGCTGGGTTTGCCAGCCGAATGGCCACTGCTTCGGCTGTGGTTAGCACCCGTTTGCGCAGGCCTTTAGAGTAGTGTGTCGGCGCCAGGTAGAGAACTTTAAAAGCTTCTTTAGCGTCGGCATGGTGGGTCGTATCGATTAGATGTGCGAGAAGTGAACTCGAAATCGATCGATTTTTACCTCTGCCTAGCCAGTCAGGCATGTGCTCGCGTATTCTCTTTTTCAGACGCCTGATTGTACGGCCAATATACCCCGCTCCACAGGAGCAGGTGAATGAATAAATACACATGGATGTGGCCAGCAACGGCAGCCGGTCTTCACTTGACATCTATCTTCTCCTTTGTCTACCTAAGTTAGACTTGTCATGAGGGTTGTAATGGTAGGGATCTGGCTATGACTCCGGCCCTTACTGCAAGTTTCCTCGGCGGATCCGTCCCTCGTGGTGGCATAAAGTCACATGAGAGTGCTGTTCTGTTAACTGTCCCGATTGTGAGGTAGAATATAGCGACGGCTTCATTTTAGTCGGGCTGTTCTGGCCTAGAGGCCTCGCAAGTGGTCTTATGGGGACAGTGCAAAAGACGCTGTCTTTCTCGGCCAGTCACACTCAAACCGATGACCCCCTCACCTGGAAACCTGAAAATTAAATTTGGATTAGCTGGTCATAAGGAATTGGGACTCTGACATCAAAAGTGACGGCTTTCCGTTTTTTTAGCTTGCCAATAAATGCAACTCATTCGGAGGTAGCCACTCATGTCCCTCATGACCTTGTGGTTAAGTAATTCTCCTCTATCGCATGCCCTGTTTACTCGTTGGCGTTTAGTAAAAAACGCATAAGAGGAAAGCTGGCGTATTGCGTCAGAGCCTATATGGTGTAGGCTTCGTTGGGGCGGAAATTTGGGCGCGATTTAATACCGGGATGTCTTTAAAAAGGCAGAAAAGAATCGCTGCCAGTCTCTTAGGTAAGTAATATTTTATGCAAAAAACCGTATGCTTCAGACAATGCTTATGTGATCTGGCCAAACAAATCGGGAAAGGCTGGAGGAGACTGGGGCAATCCTAGAGTTGGGGGCAATTAGATGTCGAATTTCCGTAGAAGGTCTTCGGTCGAGAATGACGAAAAACAGTACAGACAATGACAATCGCAAACGGACAGGAAATCAGACAACCAAGACTATAGAAGTCAGACATTTCGGTGGATAGTAATTGCATTTGTTTTCCGATCGACAATGCCGGTAGGGATGCCTCCTTTGGATCTACCCTCTAGAATCTATCGAACCATCTTCTTCGTATTTGCTGAAGAGGTACTTCTAAACGAACCCAAACGGTATTCCGGCACATTCCCTGAAAGGAAGCTTTTCAAAAATACCCATTAACAGAACAGGCCTATAAAAGTATAAGTGCACAACAAGAAAAGAAGTCAACACTGTAGCCGTCGAGCTTAAATTGACTATACAGAAGCATGCAGGACCCATTAGATAGGAAGTCTGAAATCACGATATTGCAACTATAAAACGGTTGAACACGGGAATAAGAATCGTTCACAGTACATGTTGTCTTGCATCAAAGGCTAATGGCGCACCTAATTCAATGTCCCAAGTTGAACATTACCCCCAGAACTGGCCCTCGTAATTATAACCTCAACACCCAATTTCAAAAATCCAACCATAATCCTTACCCTTATAACCCTAACCCAACACGTATCCCTATTTCTATGGAGTTTGGCGTAAGGCGGCCGGCAATACGAAGATGCATATTCCAGTGCTCCATCTATAAAACATTATACAGTAAGAACGCCGACATGGGGAAGAGCAGCCACAATGACCCTTTCTGGCTTGTCACCAGTAGTCAGTCGGCAAATGGTAGTCATTATACGGCTGCCAGCGAGAGCTGTAGATTGGGTCTCAAGGCGCAACGGGCGAGCATGTCCAGTTATATGATCGGTGAATTCTCATTACTGAGACACAACTTTATTTATCAAGGAAAAGTTCTTTCAGAGCCCCCAAATAGGGCTTTCATATTTTTAAAATTGGAAAGCGATAGGGGAAGCCTTACTGTTTATCATGTCTCGAAATCATATTTCGTCGTTAATCTATGTGTCGACAGATTTTGTGGTAGAGGTGTGCTCACCGATCGTTCTTACGGAACTCACTCGTTCCGTTGTAACTTACGGGCTCTCTCTCCAGCTCAACCAGCAGCCGCACAGCGGTGCATGATATGGGCGGAATGTTATTACTGACAAAGACAAGGGAGACTGGAATGGTCATTTCCGGATTATTAGCCGTCGTCAGCCAGCCATACCTAACCTCGAAGTGTGGAACACCCGGGACTCGAAGTCTCCTATATCATGCGCCGCTGTGCGCCTGCTGGTTGGGCCCAAGATAGAGCCCGTTAGGCACAACAAAACGAGTGAGTTCCATGAGAACGATCGGTGAGCGCCCCTCTACCATTGTATATTCCCGATCGGAAGCAACAGGAAAACGGCCCGTGGCTCAGTGGTTAGAGGCGTTGGACTTCTAAGTAAGAGCTCACGAGTTCGAGCCGCAGGTGTTCCACACTTCGGGGCTGGGTATGACTGGTTGACGACGGCTAATAAGCCAGAAATGGTCATTCCAGTCTCATTTGTTTTTGTCGGTAAAAATATTCGATAGATTTGTTTGTTTGTTACTCGGAAGTAATCTTTGTTGGCAACCAATTGGATGGTCGACTGAAAGTCGAATTATGCGGTAGGATGAAGACAGTGTAAATAAACAAATATAGTAAAATCGGTTTCGATATCTGTGTCGCCGTAGATTGAAAAGCGTCCCCGAGTTCGGAAAGTTCGCTAAGGTAATCACTTCGATGGACTCGATGGTACTACCAGTGTCTGGGAAGACCGCCTTGGCTTACGTAATGCTGACTTCAGTTTTTCATCCCACGTCCACAAGATTACAGTTTTAAGGCGAAATTAAAGCGACCACAGATTGACCCATGTGCGATGCCCGATCTGACATGAAGGGTTTGTCTAGGCGTGCCATACACGTGCTGTTTCATCACACTAGACCGCTCTCACTGATATTGTCGAGAGGTTCCAGTCAACATGGTCAGGAGGAGACCCCTTTGACCTAATCCGCCCTCTACAGAATCACGTTGAAGGTCCTTTGGTGTCGCAAGCTTCAGAACATCCCGGCAGACAGCAGACGAGTCCGATTTATTACACTGAGGTGAGATCCTGCAGAATCGGTTCCTCCCTTTAATCACTGGCAAGTTCAAGATAAGCCGGCTTTTGGTGAGATCGGGCACATTGGCCGGAGTGGCGTAAGGTCACTGTGTCTCACTTGTCCCACACACATGCGTTAGACTTCCACTCATTCCTCATGCAGCCGCAGCCGTAAATCAACCTAGAATTTTTTAAACAATGAGGAAGAGATTCATGTGTTCTGTGAAATGTGCAAATCCAGTTTAGAGAATCAATTTGCTTGAACACACATGCGAGGGTAGGTGCGCAATTCGATCGGAATTCACACCTTGTCAGAACGAGTAACATCAAGACTGCTGGTGAGAACCTGAGGCTGAAAAGGTAGAGGCAAATTTATTTAACTCTGACGGTGTTCACCGGGAACTGTTACAGTTAATTAAACTCAAAACTGTAGTGTTAAGAAAGACCGAGGGAGGGAGTAGTCCAGGTTTCATTACCCTATCTGTATATGTGATTGAAGGGAAACAGTGTGTGCTAATTGCCTGTGCAGTAAAAATGAAAAAAAGATATTGGAGGCCAAAAAAGAATTTATATCCGTTCGTTGTGATATTCTCTAAGAGTAAACTGGGATGAAATAACTCAGGCATAATCATACATGGTGTTGTGTGTCCATAGGGATCACGAATCCTGTTTTCCTGAGCTTTTCTTCTATTACGTAATCAGGAAGTTGTGAACTGGTGCACATTGCGATAACAGATGATACCAGAATGTACCACAGGGAGGAATTACGGTTTCCAAAACGGTGGGTTACGTCATGTGTTACCGAGTGCACTCCTAATTGTACACCCCGATAAACGTGGGTACATAAAGCCCATTAGTTGAACACTGAACAATAACCTCAGGTATGGAGACAAAAGCACAAAACGTGAGCTGAGGGATGCAAAACGTTGGATAGAGATCAGAAGACCCCATACTTGCAGCCCCAACCTTTCACACCTCCTATGCCTAACGCTAACCGAACGTTTTGTTCCGAGGACGAAATCTAAATTTGGTCGTCTTTGAAATACGTTGCTGAGTGTCATTATGAAGATCATCTGTCATTTGTCCCCCAGAGTTGAATAATGAAACTGTAGGCAAAAGGTTTAGTAGAATATCGACTGCTCTGCCGTCTTTACTGCCGTCCTCCGTCTTACTTTAACGAGATAAAGAACTGTTTAACTTTTTAAAAGTCCATTAAATGCGACAGATTAATATGAAGCTCAAAGGATGTGAGCCGGCGGCTTTGGGTACTGTGCACACACACATATCTTGACAGAATGAATCGCACAAACGCTTCGCTGGGTAACGTTTTTTCTCAGACCGCATGTGCATTGTACCGGTTGTGCAAATTTGTTTGGTGAGCAACAGCTGCTGACGAATTCCATCTTTTGATATTTCTGTGTAGATTTCTGCAAAACCCTTCACCTCAAGAAACTTGATCGCACCATATCAGGAAGATTTTGCGAAGGATGGATTTCGCAACTATGATTCAATTAAGCTTAGTCTATTAATTTTCTGTGCACTGAAGGCAGAGCTGACGCCATAAATGCTGAGTCATCATCTATGTCATAGGTTCCCATCATTTTTTATGCCTCGCACACGTAAAATTTGTAATATGCTCTAGCACCGCCTAAACAGTTTCCAAAAAACGAAAACATTGTTATATAATAAAATTTTGATAGCAAGTAAAATTGGTGAATTTTTCTCCTGGTTGCTGGGTAAGTTTTTCAAACCCTGGCGCTTTTTCACTACTAACAGTTCGCATATCTGCTTGTGCATCTAAGCGATTTCCAAAGCCTGTTTTGATGGACAACAGAACGCTAAATCCAGCTTCGCATAAGCATGTCGTCGCAAATAGGATGGGCACAATTAGTACGTTTTCAATAAGTCCTGTAAACACATTCACTTCCGAACACCAATATTGTTCCAAATTATTGATTTTAAGCTGCATTTCAAGAGCAAGATTCTTGCGCAGTTCTAAAAGATCTTCCTTTAGTTCCAAATTAAAGGAGCATGCGTCTATAATCCATGTTTCAGAAGTTTTCAGTTTTCTTCGTTTACAATACCAATCAAATGACTATGACAGTATTTCCAAATCATCCACAATTTCTTCATATATACTTGGAATTAGAGACTCGTTGTTATCAACCATTTCTTCGAATAATGGAAAAGTAAAAAGATTCTCTCTACTAACTCGTCGACATCAGCGTTGTAAGTTTTCCTTGAAATCGTTTATTTTCTCAATGCATATTAATAGATTTTCATTTTTTCCTGGGACAGATAAATTCAGGTCAATTGTACGAGTGACAATATCACTGACATCGGCTAAATTGAGGTTAAATCTTTGTAAGTCCGATCCTCCAACTGAATCACAGTCACGTACTTTTATGAATGCTCCGACTTCTTGTAATTTCAAGGGCGCGTTAGAACATTCCCACGTAACAGCTGGCAGAAATACGGCTTTGAATAACTAAAACCGAATGTTTGATGCCAAATTCTTCACTAAACAACTTAAAGAAGCGGTGGTTGAGAGCGTGATCCTTTATCCAGTCGATCATCGTCACTGAAGTGTCCATGACGTTTTTCACCTGCGAAGGTAACGTTTTTGATGTAAGAGCATGTTGATGAAGAAAGCAGTGAGATTGTAAGTGCGGAACCTCTTATTTCATTATTGCACAAATACCCTTAGTTATTCCCTAACATAGCGGGAACACCACCAGTACGTCCAGAACCAATAATTTGAGTCAGAAGGCGAAGATGAAATCGCTGGAACAAAAAATTTACTGGCCTGACGTTTCGGATCCTCACTCGAACCCATCACCAGAGACGGTCGCAGATAAGGATAGTGTTGGTGATCGCGTCTTCGTCTTCTGAATTGCTTCTTAGAACTCTTCTGTTCTCTTCTATCGGCAATTTGGATATTCAAGTCGTGCATCGCGAAAAAGTCCTTAACATATTGGAAAACGTCATTTTTGTGAATGTTTCCATGTCTTCACCAAACAAATGATCTTCCATCACGGCACTATAATAGACACACCCCACTAATGCAATGAGCTAACTGCAACTTACAACATCATTTGTTTCATCTAACTGGAGAGGGATTTTTAAGGGACTTGTTCCAATATGAGCGACAAACTGATGCTAAATGTCCAAACTAAAATAAGTAATTCGGTTTTGAATAGCATTATTTGATAACAGCACAAATTTAAGCTTGTTTAAAGCTTCTTTTTCCAGAGAGGTTATTTCCATTTCTACTGCAGCCGGCTGTATTAACTATTCTGCAATTATGTGGGGACTCCTGCATGTGGTTACTTTACACGCCACGTGCTATGAAGCAACAAGTATTGGTTTTTCAATTGGTGTAATACATACTTTTGGAAGGGTTGTTTGGGGGTCAAATCGTACTCTTTAAGGTCTCAATAATCCAACATCATGGCCTGCGAAAAATGTTCTACAGTAGGTGGACTAAATCACGAAATGTCAACCGAAATTCCGAAATACGTTTTCGTTTCTAAAAGATTAATTAGGCAGGATTGTAAAATTACTTAGGGTGCAGCATAATTCTGTAAGAATTCATTTACCACAGGATGCTGGCTTTTGAATAAACTTCTTTTCGGCCGCATGCCAAGACTATACTCTTCAAAAAATGAGTACGTAGCTAGCATGCATTTTTCTCGTTGACTTTCGATGCCTTTAAAAATTCTGTTAAATTTCATAGAAAAATGCATAAAAATATTCATTCCTCTACTCATTTGGCAGAATATGACGTTTTCCTCCAATTCTATGCTCGAAGGAAGGGTATAATTCAGTTTTTAAAAACCTTTCCAATTCCCGAATAATTTTGAGCCCCGACCTGCCGTTGCACTTTTATTCAGGGTTTCCAAACTGCCAGCCGTATATTTTCCGCGTACGGAAAACCGCACGTTCCTCTGCGGCATTGAGATGAGACCATATGGGCTTCATAATATTTAGCAATGGATTTGAGCCATATAGTTAACTTTACAAGCCACATTGGTAAATGCAAAAACGCGACGTTTTATGAACGACCATTTTACGACATTAAAAAATATTATAATCAGTAACTTCTTTAAAATCGAATTATACTCTTCCTTAGAGCATAAAATTGGAGGAAGACGTACGTTTTCTACGAAATGAATAGAGAAATGAATATTTTATGCATTTTTTCTAATAAAAAAATATAACAGAATTTTTAAGGTCATCGAAAATCAACGAGAAAAATGCATGCTAGTTATGTAGTCATTTTTTAAAGAGTATAGTCTTGTCATGCGGCCGAAAAGAAGTTTATTCAAAAGCCAGCATCCTGTGGTAACTGAATTCTTACAGAATTATGCTGCACCGCAAGTACTTTTACAATCCTGCCTGATTAATCTTTTAGAAACGGAAACGCATTTCGGAATTTCGGTTGACATTTCTTGATGTTCCAACAGTTTTGGCAGCTTCTGAAAAATGTTTGGGAAGAGAGCGCCACAAAGCTTGCATTGGGGTTGTTGTACATCATAAGTTGTTCCAATGCAAGCAAAATCAAAAATCTCATGATCACTATTTAATTTTCTTTTCTTCGGCATCACGATGTGTTAATAATAATTGAAGAAATGCAGTCTTAAATGTGGACGTACCTGATTAGAAGGAAAACAACAAGAGGTAAGTAAAATGACTTAAGTTTACTCACTATTTATAGTAGACTGGACCAAAATGAGTTAAGTAGTATATGAAAACTAGCTAACATACACGAAGTTGCAAAATGCGACTGATGTCAACAAAATGAGCGTCAAATCTCTTATAGACTTATGCTCAAGAAATCTGTTTTGCATGTGCACCAATTGGCAAGGGTATTGTAAATGACCCGGGTTACTTACTTTGGGGAGCAATTGTGCTAAAAAAATAACTGGCAATATTTGTGCCAGAGAAAGAAATAAAAAACCTCGTGGTGGCTGTCTCGTAAGGGTGGGCAAGATGCCTTAAGGTAGCCATCGGAATAAAAATGCGACAATGCAATGCCCTTTAGACAATGGCTGCAAAGGGGCATTAAATTCGTCTGCTATTATCATAATATGATAAAAAAACAGTACCTTCTTTTTATTGGTGAAAATATGACGGAGCAGAATTTGCAACACCACCAGATTCCTAGATGTTTAGCTTTTTGCTGCACATAAACGCTTCTCAGAGTAAGTAACCCCAGCCATGAACCATACCCTTATCCAGCAATGACGTGCGGGTGATTTTTTTGACAATTACTTGATTTATAGTAAACAGAAGTGAAAATATTATTACGCAACTCCTAGAATGTTACTTAACACCCTAATAGATGCGAACACCCCTGGTTGGAACTCGTGATCCAGGGGGTAGTGAAGTATGAAACCTACATTGGCTGTTCTTGTTAAGTTAAGATCTCTTTCTGTTTACGTCAGGGAATTATGATAATTATACTGAATGCTGGTTTGTGGGCATAGGCGAACTTTTCAGATCGAGACGCCATTTTTTATACTTCTCATTCAAGTTGGAATCTCCACAGTTCTATATTACTCGACCTATTTTACTTGTTATGTACTGACCCGTTTCTACTCTTTGTTTGCCCGTATTACGATCATGTGTAGAGTATGTAAACACCAATTTGAGCGAGCTAAAATCCTGCTTAAGCTCTGCACCGAATTCGCCGGCAAAGGTCCATGATGTCAAATGGTGCACTCTGTGGCCAATTCATCGTATTTGCGATCTTCGCGTGCAATTACGCTTTCCTTACCACATGTCTCTACACAGTAAAAACAGCATTGCGGTTGGTCGTTGGCGCTTAGGGATCAACCAAAGAACATGTTGTCAATTCCAGGTTTCCCCTCGACGAAAATGTTCTTCGGTTGTTTAGAAAACTAACGATATGGACTTACGTCGGCCGACAAAAGGACACAGTACGATCGAAGTGATTTACCTTCAGGAGGCACATTTGAGTAGTAATACCGATTTGCAACTAATTACTCCTTCGTCTTTCTACCGCCTTCGAAATGATAGAAAATCCACATTGCGGAGCTAAAGGAGGAGTGGTTATTTTCGTCAAACTGAATTGTTGTGAGAGCGGCAAACTGTCACTTTCCTACTCGGATAATCAGCTAGATGTTATTGCTGGAACATGCAAGTCGCTTTGCCAAATACTATTAAAGGCATTATGTTTATTGGTATTTATATTTCATCTTCTACCTCTGAAGGTGTTTTGACCCGTTTTTCGGCTTTCTTTCGCAAAACTTGTTTTGCCGTCTTGTGAGCATCTTATTCTTTTATGTGGCGATTTTAACTCTGCAAATATACGACCCCTTAGCCTCTTAGGCTTTCATGACATTGTCTCATTCAATTCTCCTGCCAAAGCTCCTCTAAATCACAGTTAATTCAATCACGGTTAGTTTTTCCATGTTAAAAATAGAGTTTAGCTGTCTGAATCGGAGCACTCAGTGTTAGTGGGCTCTCTAAAAATCTACTCCATTTCCAAGCGTGCATTGTTAACCAAAAAAGGTTGTTTGCTTCAGAGTTTGACAACTAATGTTGTTCCCACTCTTTCTATATCATGGAATTTTGAATCGTATTCAAGCTACTTTGCATTTTAAAGGAATTTTTGATATCTGTTGTCTTCGTGAAGCTGTTATATTTGGAGGTGACAGGGTTTCTTCTACATACTTCCAGTTTGTATGACGCCGAATGTTACTCCTCTATAAACTTAGTCTACTTGACAGTATAAAAGGCTGTAAAGTTCTCTGAACAACCTTCTTGTTATTCAGTATTTTCTTTTTTTCTCCTTCTTTTCCTCTTCCCTTTGCTGAAATGCTGTAGAATTTAAAGCGTCTCGGCCAGTGAAGACTAATTAAACGAAAATGCAACCTTTATTCCCAATAAGTCAAATCCCCTCCTTAACGTCATTAAGCTTTCAACGGGTGTTTTCTTTCCTGGAGTTCATTTAACACAAGGCACAAAGGGAAAGCAGGAGAAACCGCTGAGGAGCTGAAACCCTTGCAGGTGCGTCATGTACCAGCAAAAACACCGGCAAAACGCGTGTTTAGGCTTTTGGCTAGTTTAGTGTAGTCGGGAGTACGGTGTAAAACCTTTGTCATATAAAGCTCCTGCCAGTTATAACATTACTCATTTTAGAATAGGCACTGGGTGGCTAATTCATAGTAGCTGATTGTCTCCAATTGAAATATCTATTGAAGTTTTGGGTCTAACCCTAGAACATCATGTCCCGGACACTTAATTCCACTTCCTGCACTTAATAACCTCCGAACTTATTACTTTGATTATTCTCTGAATTTTACATACCAGACACTGCATAGAAAACGCTGGGGTAACCATCAGGGAGCTGAAACCCTCGCAGCTGTATCATGTAGCAGCAAACGCATCGATGAAACGCGTGTCTAGGCTTTTATCCAGTCCCTATGTTAGGCGAACGGTATTGTTGTCTCTCGTAAATATAGGCATATTAGGAAGATGGAATGCTTTGGGGAATAGTAAAATTTATTGTATAAATTTTCCAGACAGGTTCCCCAACTCGGCTTCAGACTAGGGGTGTGCAAAAACAATTAACTTCCAAACTGAGTCTGGCAAAGGATTCTATGATTGGTTAAAGTCTGTGCCAATGCGTGTTAATTGTCATTTGTCATCTCCTTGGGATAGCTTGAGCGATTTTGTATAAAATAACCAGATCTATATGCCCGTTGATGCATGCCTCATCTGAGTGCATTTCCTCCAGGAATTAGCGGCCCTTACTTATTGGGCATGCGCCAATAATGCGAGTTTTCGCCCATACAAGTTTATGCCCAGTGTCCATTGTGTGCATGGCCACCTGGAATAGATGGTCGCGTCTCTTCACCGCTAACTGATTTTCATGAATAGGGGTTGAGACTAATTGCCCAGTTTGGCTTCCATGGACCGCATCACAACTGGGACATAGGATTTTGTAGACAACGCCTTTTCTTTCAAGGTAGCCAATCCCGTCCTTAGGGCGTACAAGCTGTGTGCGTAAGGTAGCTGCGAGCTGGTGTGCTACGAGCGTCTCATATTTTGCTAGTAGTCTTTCGACTGGTTCACATACATTTTTGCGTATGCAAGAGTTCACTAAGTGGTTGGTTTTGGTGCCCGAGTGGCCGTAGCATTGAAAATACCATTTCCTTGAATTGCTGGTGCCTCGTGCATTGACGCATAAAGTCCCGTGGGTACCCATTTAGGGAGAAGAGTTTGTAGAGTATTTCATTTCTGCTCGATAACTTGTTTCATCAAGGCAGTGGGTTAGAGATCTGTAAACTGTGTTCCGTTTACAAAATACAGGGTGATTAATCTCAAAATGCAGGATGACAGCTGAATACGATTCCTTGTAATGAACTGATGTGTGAAGTGGTATAACGGTATTTCGACGTACAAGGACATTTAGAAATAAGAGTTGTCGATCAATCTCTGCTTCGAAAGTAGACTTGAGTCCTGCGAATAAAGAGATAATATTGGCATGGAGCAGGTTCAGCTGGTTCTTCTTGACCATGACAATGTGCCATCTACATATCGCAGTCAGAGATTCGGGTTAATTGTGGGAAAACTAGTCAGTTTGATTGGGCAACTTTAAACTGCGGATACAGTCAGTGAGCGATCTCATGAAATGTTAACGAAAATTCTGAGATATGTTTTCGACTAGGAAAAATTACCATGATGAGGCTGCAACACTGATCGCCTTGTGACGTAACCCCGTGATATTTCAGACAAGTGAGGGTCCTGGCTTTTGAGATCACTTCTTTTCGGCCGCCTGCAAAAACCGTTTTCGGTGAAAATTGTTACTTTTTTAGTATGTATTTTCTCTATCAATTTTCGACGCCCTTGTAAATCCAACTATATTTTACGGAAAACCTCCATAAAAGTAATATTTCACTTACTCATTTGGTAAGAAATGATGTCTTACTTAAATTTCGTACTCGAAGAAATGATGACTTTCCGTTTTGAAAGGCTGCTCGATTCCTGAATGATATTGAACTCGATCTGCGGTTACTTTTTCATTTTAGATTTCCAGTCTACAAGGTGTAATATTTTGCGTATGCAGAAAAACATACAGCCGTCAATGACATTAAGAAAATTTTTCACGTGGTCCATAAAATGGCCCAACGAATATGGACCATGTTGTATTAGACAGACAAATGCCATCGTATTTGAATGAACATTACATGGTCTTGGAAATCTCATAATTAGAAACTATTTTAAATCTGAATGATGCCCTGTCTTCGAGTAAAAGAAATTAATGAAAACATGATTTGCCAGTAAGTGAGCACAAGAAATAATATCATAAGTGAGTTGTCAAAAAACCTACTTGAATTTACATGGGTGCCGAAAATCGATAGAGAAAATACATACCAAACAAGCAGCTATTTTTGTAGCCGTATGCGGTTTTTGCAGACGACCGGAAAGAAGTGAATTCAAGAGCCAACATACTGGCGTTCCTGTAATATGACGAGATTCCGTAGCAAGATAATCCCTACTACATTTTCACTTAGTTAATCTTTCCCAACCGTAAACTTATCTCGTAATTTCGGTTGACATTTCATGAGATGAGTCACCGACTGTAGTTACGTCCCATAAGGGCTGTTCTCCGTGAACAGTGCGTAGAAGTCGAGTTACGATTCATGGACAAATTCTTGAGTTCCCTTGTACTTCTATTATTTGTACTGAAGAACTTCACTGGTAGCCTTAATTACACCACCGCCTTATCTAACTACTTTTCCTTTTTGAGTATGATGCTGTCATTAAAAATACTCCTATAAGAGCATAGAAGTCGATATGAGAACGAAAACAGATCAGCGTGTACTGTTTTTATAACTGATGACTGCCATTGTTGACTGCCGGGTTTGTTGAAATGCAAACATTTTGTTCCCAGACACACAGCCGTCTTTGTGTAGTGCGTTTTTACTTTCACGATCTCCGAAGAAGTCATGCAAACTATGATAAAAAAGGCATTGTGGGTCAAACAAATCATGTATAGAATGCTTACTGACCAGATTCAGAGACTATATGGTGCAGAAGACGCGGCATGCAGACGGCTTGGTCCAAAATAATGTCACTAGCTAATTTCTTTGGCGTAGCCCCTTTATGACAGTAACTAGGCGGAAAACTAATATTATGCACCCTCAACAAGGCAATCAACTCTCTATGCCTGGGTAAACCCAGACAGTGAAACATTTCGAAGAGAAACCAGGACCCGGAGTAAGCAATCAGTTGACACATGAAATCAAGGTATTTTTGCTTTTTCCAGTCCTCAGAGCGGGATTAAAAGGGAGTGGATGGGTCATGGGTCAGCCTGAGAGGTCGTTTATCTTTTCTCTTTAACACTACTGATTAACAGCAGTGTGAGCTGTTGGCCAGGGTACGTTCCTTACCAAGCTCAACCTGTAGAAACATCCATACGGATAAACTACCTCATGTTATTTGGTTACTCGGGCCACCTGCTGGAATTCCAGTTATTGGCCCCACCGTTAGGCCCTGTTGACCCCCGTCTACCGGCGCGGCCAACCCACCATTGTC
>CACRXP010000853.1:109252-120106 GCA_902702965.1 Spirometra erinaceieuropaei | reverse complement strand
CGCGACTACAGCCGCCCGCATCCCAACTGATTCACCTCCCACCCTCCCCGTCCAGCAGGGTGTGCCGTAATTACTCCGCCTCCCCTCCTTCCCCGCCCTTCACTCAGGGACCTACCATGACCTTGGGAGCCCACCCACCCCCCCTCACACGTCAGTGGTCTGTTCTGTCCTATCACACCAACTGGTCTACTGTGACAACATAAATTTCTCCCTCGTTTTTTCATTTCGTCTGACGACGGGTTGGTGTCACCAACTCGAAAATTCACGAGTACAACTCGACTTTTCCGAAGAATCTCTTCTATTTTTGATATACATATATATATATATGGTAAAGTGATGGAGGGGCCTTAAGGTACACCGGGACGAGCTAGTTCCCTGAGACTTATCAGTGAGCACCCCTTTTCTATTGTATATTCCTGATAACAACTGACAGGACAGCTAGTCCATGGCTCAGTGGTAAGAGGGGTTGGACATCAAACCGGCAGTTGGCGGGATCTAGGCCTAGGTTTTACACACTTCGGGCCAAGCATAACTGGCTGACGACGACGACTATTAGGCCAGAAATGATTATTTTAGTCTTCCTTGTATTTGTCGGTAATTCTATTCTGCCTATGTCACGCGCCGCGCTGCGGCCGCTGGTTAGGCTCGAGGGAGAGCACTACGGCACAACGGGACGAGTGACTTCCGTAAAACGATCGATAAGCACCCCTCTGTCATTATATCTATTAGTTCTGCGGACACCTCAGGATGATAGATAAGATGTTGCGGACAAATGTGTGATGGTATAACTCCCGAGGACAAAGGTGGTTTTCACAAGTGTTACGAGAGAATCACAGTTTCTGACGACATTAGGGGAAGGATGTAATAAGAACTTTAAAGTTTTCCAACTGGCTGTCGGAGGACAATACGCTAAAAAGAAACAAGTATGCAGGTGTAAATGAAGCATAAGAAATTCAGTACAGACATAACTAATAGATAGGCTCACTCTTTGCTATTCCCATGAGGAATGGTATGCAGATCGTCCTTCAAATTATTTGTGAAATAATTCAAACAGCCTGAACAGCTAAAAGCCCTTTATAACTCCGAAATGAACGATAAAACCTGCTATTATTTTAAAATTTCCAGTTAAATTCAGTCGACATCATAAAGAGTACTGAGACGGTGACATTTGTGCATTCTCCCACGTGATCGCCTGTCAGAAAGTACATTCATTACCTAGACAGTGCACAAAAGCTTCAAGCATACTGTTCCTGTTTACTCATAAAGTCTCTTTGTTTCGTCAAAGGCCAATTTTACACCAACGAAGGATCACCGGTGACCGTTATATTTACAGAAATAGTAATCTAAACGTCACTCGCCATTGGAGAGATGGAAATTGGAAAAAAATGTTTGGTGACGGTAAGGTGGGTTAATTTAGTATCTGTCGCCTTTAAAAACGCCTTCCAGCGCACTGCCGACGTATGTTATCGATAAACACAGTCGGATATGTAGATGTGCTAACTCATGAAACGCCAAACAAAATTTCGAAATGCGTTCTCGTTTCGAAAAGATAAATTAAGTAGTGTTGTAAAATTGATCACGATGCAGCATAAATCTATAGTGATCCAGCTACCTCAGGGTGGCGGCTTTCGAAAGAACTTATTTTCGGCTGCATGCAAGATCTATACTCTGCAAAAAATGACTACTTATGTAGTATGCAGTTTTCTCATTTATTTTTGATGCCCTTGAAAATTCAATTATAGTTCGTGGAAAACATGCATACAAATATTCATTCGTTTACTTATTCAGTAGAAAATCACGTCTTCTTCCAATTTCATACCCAAAAGAAGAGTATAATTCGGTTTTAAAAAAGTTTCTAATTGTGAGATTTTTTAATACCGTTAAATGGCCGTTCATGAAACGTCATGTATCTGCATTTGCGAATGTGGCTTGTAAAGTTAACTATATTGCTCAAATCCACTGCTTAATTTTATGTACCTCATATGGTCTCCTCTTAACACCGTAGAGAAATGTATGCAATATTGTTTACTTTACAAACCACATTCGTAAATGCAGATACATGACGTTTCACGAACGGCCATTTAACGGTATTAAAAAATCTCACAATTAGAAATTTTTTTAAAACCGAATTATACTGTTCTTTTGGGTATGAAATTGGAAGAAGACGTGATTTTCTACCAAATAAGTAAAAGCATTAATATTTCTTTGCATGTTTTCCATGAAATATAATCGAATTTTCAAGGGCATCGAAAATCAATGAAAAAATTGCATGCTACATATGTAGTCAATTTTTGCAGAGTATGGGTCTTGCATGCAGCCGAAATTAAGTTCATTCGAAAGCCGACACCCTGAGGTAACTGGATCATTATAGATTTATGCTGCATCATGATTAGTTTTACAACACTACTTAATTTATCTTTTCGAAACGAGAACGCATTTCGAAATTTTGTTTGAAATTTCATGAGTTAGCACATCTACTGTAGGTTTCACCGCATCTGTGCTGCTGCCTCCTCACGTATCCTTGAACAAAGATAAGCTTCTTGCTTGGCTCGACTTCAGCACCGGCATTGCTAGACACGTCGACCTGCTCACAATTGGCTCATGGAGCGAAGGGTCTGCAAGTACTACAGGCAGAAGAACTCGGCACCCAAGAACCATACAAGACAAGTATACAATCGATCGGCTAAGGTTAGCGCAGAAATCGGTAATACTGACTTACATGGTTCCCTAAACAGGAGATCGAAATAGGAACGTCCCAACAAAGTTATAAAGGTGGACCCGCGCATAACTCCGAAAAGGGCACAATATACCCGCGTCCTAACTCCAACAATAATCCTAAACCGTTTAATCCTACTTTAACCCTAAACTTGGTCTTGACTTACCTTAGTGTTAACTTTAACACCAGCCTTAAGTCTAATTCTTAACTCAGCCCTAACCATAACCGTAAACCTCATCCTGCTTTCGCTTGAAGATGGCTCAGAGCCACCCGTATTGCAAGTGGTTTCTGTTCTCATGTCCCGTTAGGGGGGGGGAGCATATAATTCAGTACTACCCAGAAGTCGGCGGATGAGATATAGTTAGGAACGGTAAACGGACCTCGATCAAGCTAAAGCAAGCAACAAAAGTGTAATCGTGTAATGAAACAATCTGACAAATCCGACAGCCTTTGCTGGCTTTCAGCTAATCCTCACCAGACGATGGACTGTTAGAAACGGTCTGGTTTGCGTCTTTGCTTGAGTGGAATAGAGCGGTCTTACCGGAGAGAAAGAAATCGAGTTGGCAAGAACCTAAACTGCCCTCGCAAGAGATGAAATTCTTCGTGAAAGCAGCGGACAGTGGAAGTCGTGTCCCACTCGAGTCATTGTTCGCCGGTCCACAGTCCATCAACATAAGTCGATATCTAAAACCTCCCAAACGAGTGCTGAGAATTCGCATTTGCAAAATTTAAAGGTAAGTGGGCAGGTGGCGGATGAATACTTCCTCACTGACAGCCCCAGTGAGGCAAATTCCGAGTCGTCATTAGGTCTGTCAGCAAAACCCGTTATAACGTCCTGATCAGTAATAACTTAAACGCCGCCGATCAAATCTGAACGCCTTCCAAAAACACGAGAATGAATGGCATTAACTGGCATGGACCTGTGATAAACGCGTCCTTAGGAGATTGCGCATCGCCTAGATTTAGACTCTAACCTAACCCCAAATTTAGCCCCAAGCCCAACCTCAAATCTAACCCCAATTTCGCTGAACGTTGGCCCAGAACCACCCGTATTTCAGGCGGTTTCTGTTCTCATGTCCTCTCTGGGGGGTCACCTAGGTCAGTCCTAACAACGACTCTTCTACAACGAAGTTGCTAGGAAAGATAGAAAAGGAGCTACAGGAATACTCTGAAAACCTTTATCAAACGCTTTAGAAACTCAGACGTCGGCGGATGAGATATAGATAGAAACGGTAAGCGGGCTTTGATCAAGCCAAAGCAAGCAACAAAAGTAATCGTGTGATGAAACAACCTGGCAACTCCGACGGCCTTTAAGCTAATTCTCACCAGACGATGGACTGTTAGAAACAGTCTGGTTTTCGTCTCTGCTTGAGTGGAATAGAGCGGTCTTACCGGAGAGAAAGAAGTCGAGTGGGCAACGACAGAACCCGCCCCCACAAGAGGTCGACCAAATCTGAACGCCTTCCAAAAACACGAGAATGAATAGCATTAACTGGCATGGATCTGCGACAAATGCGCCCTTAGGTAATTGTGCATCGTGTGGACCAGTCGCCTAGAGTTTGTACTGTAGCAGAGAACACCTTCGAGGATGAATCTGAAACTTCCGCCAACTGACGTTTAAGATTCAACAATCAGTCTGCAGCGACTAACGTCTCTGATGTGGTCCGGAGGCGCGTTCCAAAAAAATAAGTTAATAGTTATCAGAACTTCATTCCCACACATATCGAGAAAAATGAGAGAAAGCACAAGGCCCCCATTTTCTCAACTTATATTCTCATTCCGCAGCCTACTTGTTAAGACACTTATCGATGATCTTGGCCTAGCTTTCAATTGCATACCTAGACCTTTAGCCTACATTTTGCATCACTCCAGAGCATCCAGAACGTTAGCCGGTAGGGGCATGGTGTTTACTCCGAGGTAGACCTAATAACATACAAGACTCCCTACTGAATTTGCTTAAGTAGATGCTGTTCGATTGCGTTTTTCCCGTGTACCACTTTGGCCCTGGCTTCGGCTTGCCTTACATGTTTCAAAGGGCTTGTGCTATTGACCTTGAAAACAACCTCCCGAGAAAGAGGCATTGCAGCAAAGCCTATATGGACTTATTATTGTGCTCCTCACCTCCGATGTGTTAGATGTCATGAGAAAATTTTGTCCACAATCTACCGCATCGCAGAGGCCAAGTATTTTGAGATTACTTTATACAACTGAAAGTTTTCCCAACTCAGAAAATTGGCTTTTGCGTACCAGTTCAGTCGGGCTTACCCATTGCTCGTCTGCTTCACACGGTACACCTTGATGTGGGACAGGCAAATTTCCCATGCCTTTTTTAGGTCGGTGGTGTTGAGTCGAAACCATAGACGATACTGTATCTCGTCAAGGTGGGCCCAGACGGCTTGGCCTGACACAGGGCCACCTTCATGTAATTTTCTTTTCAGGCGGCTCCGGTAGGTCTGCGTTTTGCACTTTGTTTTGGCAGCTGTCTGCGTTTAAAAAGGATTAGTTTGTGGTTTATCGCTATTTCTCATTATTGAAATTACCACCTACTTACAGATATAGATGTTTATATCTACATGGACAAATTGACTTTCTGTGCTTCAGTATTCCAGTTGTGACTTTGTTTTCGTTCTGAAATCTACGTTATATACCGTGACTTGTTCACAATACCTGTTTGAATACCTGTTTGCAAGCCTGCCTCTTTACATTACTAGAATTGACTTTTCATTTTATTCTTACTTACCATCACTTAGCCTACCCTGTACGAGTTTCTTCCTGTTCTTTCTTTTTTGCATTTTTTGTAAATTCTTGTCCATCTATGCGTTTCTTGGTGTAGCTTTCAATCTGCGTTATTTGCACGTCGTTTACTGCCTGCGGCCTGTCACCATTGGCTGCTATTTCCTTGTAACCTGAGCTCCAGTTATTTATTTGACGGCGGCTTGTTCAGCTGCCTGAATTTCCCTGACTACCGTTTTTGATTACTCCCTCGTCTTTGTGCCCTTACTTACTGTTTACCTTTTAAGGGAATTCCAAGGTTTTCTATGTAATTTCTTTTCTACATTCTCCATGTCCTTCCCCGTGCGTCCGATGGCCCAATCCGTATGACTGCTCTTACCACCATTCCCGTTAGACAGGCTGCTCAGGTTATCTGTTTCTGGCCTCGGGTGCAAACCGTACCCTCGCTCTTTAGTCATGGAATTGCGGACGAATGTATGTGGGTTCCGGTTGCATGAATACCATATTTCAGTAGAAATTGAGTTATAATCATCATCACTAAACCCACGATGCCCCCCTCCCAACGTTTGCGTAAACTTCCAAGCTGAATGCTTTTGAGGTCAGAGGACTGGGAATACTCTGATTCGGCGGCTTAACCGCTGGTTGGGGACCCAATGCAGTTCACTTTTGAAAAGTGGAGTTATGCTAGAAGAAGCCAGGAAAACCATGAGGGACCAGTCGGATAACGCCGAAGAAACAGACCGAGGAGAATTTCACACGTAGCAGCGCCATGCAGTGAACCACACATCGGATCTATCACAGTGCCTGTACTGGCAATATGGCGAACTAACGCTGACTGCCTAAGTACGTAATTAAAAACCCAGTCAACGTCTGAACACTGAGGGATATCTGAGCAATTGTGAGCAAACAGCTATTAAAAACTGCATAATCCTCCCCCTCTCGCATGGTATGTAGTTGCCAACGCACCGCTAACTATGGTTTCCAACAAGTTCGGCCTATGTGACGCCAGAATCCAAGATAACGATGCCACTAATACTCATTAAGGGAGGAGCTTTAAGTTGTTTCGGCGTAAGCTGTCGCTAGAGCAGACTGGTGCATTTGAAGGTGGGCGTGAGGAGGGTTTACAGAGTAATTGAGCCGGTTAAAGCCTGAAACTGAAGCTTAAAAACTGAGTCAGTCGTGTAGGTATGAAAGAACTGCGCAAAGTCTAACGGAACTAAGGGAAATAACTTTTCGTCAGAGGCCTGAATTTCTTTATAAAGCACATATTGTTCTGACGAAATATATCTAAATGTGATGAAGCCAGGTGATGGCCTTAATTTGTGAGAGTACGTAATACGAAGTTGATTCGTGGCATTTGTTCCTTGTCATCAGTCATTACGGTCAGGGTGCCGCAACTCTAACAGAGAAAAGGCCCTCAGAGGTGCAAGCCAATGATTAATGGATACTAAGACGAAATATTTAAATGAGTTACATTTTGGGAATCTGTTTGCTTCTTATGCGTTGGTTAAATTAACAGACACATTGACCTGGTGCAGCAAAGTCATGAGCAATATCGCTGGATGGATGATCTTATAATTATGTCCCAAAATCCCTGCGTATCGGAATGATAACGGTGAGGTGATTGCCATCTTCGGTATTGCTTTCTTGTTTGTTTTCTTTGTATACCCTATCCCCTTCGTTTATTGTTTAAAGCGCCCTATTGGCAAAATGTAAGTAGCAGGGTTATTTAGAATTACACTATATCGGCTTACGGTCTTCCTATAGCAGGCGTGGCATCGGACTTCATCTTGGCCTTCGCTGCCAGTCAAGTATTTTCTGAACTCGCAAAGTATGCTTATTTAGTTGAAGTGGGCACAATAAGATTAATTAGATATTAATTGAGATCAAGCTCACATAATTCATCTGCAGGCGTCAACCAAAGCCTCAGGCAGCTGTTCATTTAATTTCCCGACGCCAGATGCTCAAGCATTTAGATAGTACGCGTGCCAGATGTATGATAAACTAATTTTAAATTGCGTTTATAAACTGCTGAATGGCGTGTAAATCTACTTTCAGAACGAGCATGACATTGCGCATCCCAAGGTATTTTCCCTCGTCCCCAAAAAAGCGATTTCTCAAGGATTTAAAGAAAAACGTATGCCAAATCGCACCAATAATAACTTTCCTACCTCGAAAACGGCACTTCGACATAGCACCGACAGGCCACTGTTCCCGCATCATCGATCATGCCCTCCAGTCGCATCGTGTATGACATGAGTGGGACACATATCGCCAGTCAACTAATTGGCAAGCATATAATGATGAGTAAAACATCCAAATGCGAATCCGCTAATGCGTCAGCGGCCAATGTTCACTCAAATCTGCCTTCGTCCGCTGAATGGTCGATCAGACGTGAAGCTGTAGGCGTATATTTTATCGTACACTCGATTCCTCCCAATAAATGGAAACATTTTCACGATTATTTGCGGGGTTTGGTGAAGTCTACATAAGTATGCTGCAAAAGGAGGCTACAGGTTGAACAAGTGTGGAGCTTTTGTTTGTCTACAGGGAATGCTTGTGAAGGCAGTTCGAGTAAACATTAACTGATTCTCTGATAAGGGTCCTCCAGGTCTCTTCAGAGGCACTCGTCTCTGTAGGTCCCATCCATTAAAGGGGAAAGGAACATTTTATCGCTGAATCAAAAACGTCGGTTTATCGAAGTTCCGCATTCACTCCCAAAGGCATTCTCTGGACCAATAGCAATTCGAATTGACTGATGCACATGGTGCGCAGAATTTTAGGGACACATTTGCGACGGACCCAAGTCATTAAAGACGTTCAAATTTGGTCCACCGCATCTGGGTTATTCATGATCTGAACGTTATTACTGGTTTTGTCGATGGACCGGATGACGAATTAGAAGTTCTCCCACTAGTTCTGTCTCAGAAGCAGTTTTCGTTTGCGTGCTATTCAGGCACTGTGTTAGCACTGACAGATGGGTCAAGGGCTAATAGCTGTTTCTGGTGAACTTTCGGAGTTTGTATTCTAATTCATTTATTCACTTTCCCGAGCTTACCATTCCCCCCCCCTCGCCAGAATTTCGGCCTCGTCAAAGCTTAAGGTGAGGTGTGGTCATGCCTATGCCCATTCGATTGCGTTCCCCCCGGAATGAACGTTCTAGGCCATCCAAGCAGGGTCGGGAAACAAACCGTCTCTATCTGCACGCTTTATGGTGAATCTTGGTGGAAATGCAAAACCAGCAGTTTGAACAGTCAATTTTTCAGCTCATAATCGTGTTTGTCACTTGATCAGGCCGGGTCGAATCAGTATTTCTTACTCTATCAATTGGATCGCTTTTTGTGATTTCCATGTATAATTTTTGCTATTTGGTTGGGTTTCGTTTTCAGTTGTACTCATCGATTCGACAGGCAAACACATTTATTTTCTGTTTACTTCGTACATTTTGAATCAACTCGGTTTCTGGGAAAGTCAAATTACCTAAAATTTGCCCAATTCTGGAGTTGGTTCGTCAGATCGTATTCCTAAGAAGAGCAGATATTTAGAAGAGTTGGCTTTTCAAAAGTGCTTAGATAATAACCGCCGACGTTTGTGATAATGAAGGGTCATCCTATGCTTTGTTTGTTTGAAATGACTGCTACATCTTTCATTTGTGCTGAGATTTTTTACCTGGCGTCCAGCTTGTACATGTAGGAGTTTTCCGAGAGCATGACCTCGAAAAGTAAGTGGTACTTTTAATGGGTAGACACCAGCAATGCGTTTTCTGTTTCATTCAAAGGTGTTCCAAGGCTTCGCATTGTGCATAACCACTTTGGACATGTGGTCTGACCCTGTTACTTTCAAATGACATTCATGTATGTGAACAAGAAAGCTTTATATGTTTGACCTCAATACAGTGCGTTGCCGCATAGGCATGGAATTATAAAATTGGTTTTGTTCTTTTCTTAAATACCGTATCTATCCTTGGGGTGTAAGGTTGTGGCGAACTACAGTCGTCGGTCTGTGTGCTACTCGTATGTTTTCTACTTTATGTTCCTTTCAACGAGTTGAAATTTTGTTGGTCTCTGCACCTGATTGGCACTACCTGATCTCGTTTAATTCGTCTCGTTTTTTCCTCATGCACTGACGCATAATCATTTTGAGAAAATGGTCTTGATAATTCTATTTAATAAAATTAATTGCTGGAACTGTTAGCTTTCGCTTGCTCAAGTGGCTGCTAAGAGTACTCCTTTTTTGAGGAATAGCGTGGTTGCTTTGGCAGTGCAAAAACGTTTCTGCATTTGTTCTTTGCGTAAAGTGGTGTGCGCAATGTTTATCTTTTGCCATACGAAGACATCTGAAAGTGTGAGTATTTTGTCGAAGTCCATTTCGAGTATAAATTGAATGCACGTGTTTTCTAAGAGCAACAGAATTTTTAAGTCCGAGAAAGTGCTGTAGGCAACCCACTGAATAAAAGAATAGTCATTCTTTTGACAGCCAAAGCTGCTAAAGCTGACAAAGGACATTCAACAGTTGTGCTGGACAAATCGAATTGCCAGAACAAGGTACAGGACTTACTCGAGGACCAGCAAACCAAAAAAATGCTGAACCATCGAACTGAAACATCTAATCCCGCGGATAAACAAAGACCTAGGAAATCTCAGGGTCGAGGGGCGATTAGGCCTAACGACTGGTTCTCATAAAACCCACTGACACCGCCACGGCTCGTCTTTACGGTCTACGAAGGCACACAAGCCAAATGTCCCACTCTGGCCAATAGTATCCTTTCGTGGCACTCCGATGTACCGTTAGGCAAAACGGATGTTCTGTCGTCTTAATTTCGTGGCCGAAGGCTGACCAACAACCGTGGCATCTGCGAACCAATTCCCCGATTGCAAACAACATTAGAGATATTAGAGGCAGACGAATCTTTGCTATCCTTTGATGTCGTTTTTGCACCAGGCAGAATTCTCAAAATCAGATAAGGACTGCGTCTTAAGCTCTGGAAACTAGCTTACCGTTTGTTGCTATTATACCTGGGATCTCCAATAGCAAAGACCTCTTAGTGCACTACCTCATCACTAATTTCACATTAGGGATACGACCGCCGATCACCTGCGGAGGTTTTGCTGTCCCAGAGGTTCTTCATTCCGTCGAGTACAATGCAGCCTGTACGCGGCAATGGAACCGAAGCAGTTATGGACGTTGGGCTCCCAAGGTGCATCCTCTTTGACATTGGACCATCCGGCATTAAGTGATGAGTCCAAAAGGCGCACCGCGGAAACAAAAAATCTTCAGCTTTGTTTCACTTGTCTAGTGTATTTTCGGGTGCGGGGGCATACTGAGGGGACGGCAAGTCAACTCTGAATGAGTATGATCGAAGACGCATCGTCGTCGTCATCATAATCATCATAATCCCCACCACC
>CACRXP010000853.1:8662-103343 GCA_902702965.1 Spirometra erinaceieuropaei | reverse complement strand
GACGATATACTGTGGCTTCATTAGCACCCGACACGAACCATCAAATCAGAACGGCGTTCATGACTACTTGGTCCAACGCGTTCGGTCCAAACCGAAGGCTCCAGCCCTGGTTGAGGGTGATCTGACCAAATTTACAATCACAACCAAGAGAATGCGCATTATCCCGGCGAATTTAATAACCGGCTACATCGCATTGGACAATAACATGAACTCTGTAGCAGTTCTCATGGCTGACTATAACTTCCACCCTCCAGGATACCGCATGTTCGCATTTGAGTCAGTTGCCCAACAGGACGCCTTTGTTGCCTATTTGGACAAAATTCTGGACCAAACACTTGCCTTCTTGCGCAGTCAACCAGATGTGGTGCATGAGACCATCACAATGGAGAAACTGCGGATCGATGAGAACAACCGACAGCAAAGCAACATGCGGCAGGAGGAAGAACCAAATGGAATAATTGGTGAGCTTCCGAGGGTTCGTCCCAGGTTGACCCTCTATAGTCCAAGACATAAGCGAAACTCTCGACACAGCATAGCCTCCAGCGTGTCGCAAATTGAACTCTGTAACACGAGGGACCGACCACCAAGACGGGAATACTATTATTATCGACCCCTCTGAGCTAACAGCTGGCGCTTCAATCAACCCAGAAATGTACATTGACTTGCAAACGTTCCATCCGTGTAGGTTTCTATTCCCACAGCAGTGTGGTCAAAGCTAAAACGCTGTGGTCAATGGACATCACCAGAAGCATTATTTTCAGTTCATGGGAATAAGGGATAAAACAAGGGTAACCCTGCTCAACTGCCTGTTATACAAATTAATATGTGAAATTATTATTACTTATTCAACTGAGACAACATCAGAACTGAAATTAACGGCTTGTTTTTCTGTTTACATCTGGGTAGGAAAGCATTGGCTTGTAGCAAGGAGATGTTTATGTAAGGTATCGGAACGTGTTTTCAATCAAGTGTACACAAGCGTGTCTGTGTCAGAAGATAAACAGGGTCTGACAGATGAAACCCAGTGTTTTAATCGCTCACCATGAATAGTCTCTGATTTATTAGGTTTTATGATTATTTTCATCAACTTGTATAAAAAGCCCGGATTTATATAAAGTCAGTGGTATTTCTGCAGAGTCGATTTTGTATAAATACGTTTCCAGAAACTTTTCCAATTTCCGAATAATTTTGAACCCGACCTACTGTTAGACTTGCATTCAGGGTTTCCAAACTACAAACCGTATATTTTTCCCGTAGAGAAAACCATACATTTATCTACGGCATTAAAAGGAGATCATATGCGATTCATTAAATTTAGCAGTGGATTTGAACCCTATTGTTAAGTTAACAAGCCATATTGAAAAATCCAGAGACATGACGTTTTATAAACGGCAATTTCACGGTATCGAAAATGTCACAATTAGAAATCTTTTAAAACCGAATTATAGCATTTCTCCAAACATAAAATTGAAATAGGACGTCATTTTCTACCGAATGAGCAAAGAGAATGAATGTATAAATGACTGTTTCCATGAAATATTACTGAATCTTCAAGGTCATCGAAAATCAACGATAAAAATGCATGCTACCCAAGTAGTCATTTTTTACAGAACATAGTTTGCATGCAGCCGGAAGGACGTTCGTTCTAAAACCGGCATCTACAGCTAAGTGAATTATTATACAATTATTCTCCACGAAGATTCGTTTTACAACACAACTTAATTATTCTTTTCAAAACAAAAAGGCATTTCGGAATGTGGGTCGACATTTCATGAGTTAGCCCACCTACTGTTTATATTAATACGTGCGCGTCTATTCTAAATTTCACTTCCTAGGTTGCCTGATTTCCAACATATACCTATGTATTGTAATATGCGCATCCCAAGAAAGAAAATTTGAAGAAAATCAGTCTTTCGTGAAATTTAGCAATCTTTATTTCGTAAATTTTCGTCTCCTATCCCACAGACCGTCGTCAGACGTGCAGTAAGTGTAAAAAACAGATACTTTTTAAAAACGCCTTAAAAATCGATAATGCCTTGTCGTTTCTGCCAGTAAGTCGATTCTGTAGGATGACATAATGTTTTGATTTGCCATTGCCTTCTTCGTTTTCCATTGGGATTTATGCTTGCACACCGTAGGGAGAAAGTTGACTACCTCGATAGAAACGGTGCTGCCTATGACATCCCATGCGTCATTTCTGATACCACCCTTTTGTGGAAAACTGGGAAGTTTGTCTCAACCCGTGTAAAAAAACATCGGTCAGTAGTAAAGTGACAAGAAAATCTATCCCAGCTGGACAATGGGCACGAATTTGCCTGGGAAAACACTCACATTGTTGGCGCCCTCCCAAAAAGAAAAAAGTCATGAATTCCTGGGAAAAATGCAGTGAAATGAGGCATGTATCAGCTGGCATATGGATACAGATGGCACAAAGAGATTTCTCAGAGTCAAATTCCGGCATGCACAGTCAATGCCGAAGTGGTGATTAGATGCAACAAACGTGTACGGGCGCTGACAGCAGCCAACCGTATAATCCTTGTTTAGCCACGGGTAATAAGTTAGAAAGGTGGGTAGTTATGTAGGCGCTATCATTGAAAATTTTCACAAGCATAGTCATATTTTTCGCAAACAACGTCATCGTTTTCTTATATATGTATTTGTTGTCTAACTCTTCGATTCCAATTCCCAAGGTCATACTCAGACGCAAAAGGGGAGTAAGCGTGTCAGAAAATTAACATTTTCCGTGCGGTTACAAAATCGACACTTGTTTGACATTTGCAGCCACCGTGCCTGTCTGTCTGTTCTGATTACCTTTCGTCTCTTCCGTACCTCCCAAATATTTCCGTACGCGGTATCTAATTCGATATGTCGTTTAATGCGTGACTCATCTAATTACACGACCTGGAGGAATTCTCAGTATTTTTGATAGCGCAGACAATGAAAATATGAGATTTTCCCCAAGCGAAGGTTTGCGCTTTGTCCAAGGTATGCACGGCTGTTCGGGACAGATGGTCTAACCTGTTTACTCCAAATTGGCGCTCGTGAATGCGTACAGACGGGGATTTTCCAGTTCAACCACGGTAAATGATATCACATGGGATCTTGTTGAGCACGTCTTTTTTGTTGACATTGCTTACCCTATTAATAGGGTATTAAATCTCAGTGCGTTAAGTAATCGTCGGTTTGTGTGCCACCTAAATTTGACGCTCCCTTATGTCTCTTTTAACGCGTTCAAGCATATTTTTAATGTAAGAATGCCGTCCGCAGAGTATTTGGCATGAGCTTCTGATTGTACCCAACTGGTCCCTTTTCCTTTGACCCCTGCTGTCTACTGAATCAGCGTAAAAAATTATGGGAATCTGTCCTGAAAAAAATAATATACACAAGTAATTTAGTTATACTCTGTAGCCTTCTTCGTCAGAACAATGTGTTTGTTGACAACACTGCATTTGTGAAAGATAGGTTGATCGCCCCCATGAGCTAGAACGATTTTCGCACAAGTTTCTTTGCGGTTCACCGATGTGCGTAGTGTTTCGTTAGTCGTTCTCTGTATGAGCGCATCCGGCAACAGGGATTTAATGTCCTATTCTTTTTTGAGCGTGAATTTAACTCCCAAATTCGTTGCGTTGATAGTGCTATGGATCGTTTCATTCTGGTTATTTTAACGGCAACAAATCCGACGTTGGCATATCGCAGCCACAATTTACAGTTAACAAATGAGATATACAGGACCTGTAGTCTATGCTCTGTGAATTCTGTGAGAAAAGTACGGACGGGTGACTTCATAGGAGCTCCTTTCAGATGCTGGTGGCATTTTTGGTCGAATACCAAGTTGGTTTTCAAACATAGGTCTATGAGTTGAAGTACGGCTTTTGCAGTAATATCTATGTCGTACGACTGAAGGAGGTCATCAGCGGAAGTTACGATTCCTTCTAATATTTCTAATTTCAAAATTTTTCGTAAGCGGGCAAAGCTTGCTGGATTGGCATTTTGAAATAGCATAGTTTTGTGCACCGTTGAATGATGATATCTGCGTCTGAGTATGACCTTGGGTATTGGAGTCAAATATCTAGAAAATTAAATTCCTTTTTTAATATCATATTTGACTTTAGTTACACACCTTCGGATGCCTACATTCCACTGTATATGTGTATATTCATTGGGTAGACGCGTACCCTAAAAATACTATTTTTATAACAAGCAAGTAAGTTCAGAAAATTTATACATGTTTTACGCTGGCTTGCCAGGCCGTCATCAAGAGTGCGGTAAATGTTGCATAATCAGTCAAAGTTTAAGTGTGCGTGAAGTAAATCTATTGCTCTGTCATTCCTATCAATGAGCAGTTGCTGGCGTCCGGCTTCTCTTGCGGATTGGCTGTAGCCTTTCCCAGTTTTACTTGAGATCATTGTAAATGGCGTCTAATTTAATTTGCCACCTAATGCACGAGTCACCACAGTGAGTGGCATTCAGGATTTTTTGACTAGACACAAACGATGCAAGGTTTTGTACCATGCAAATTTTTAATTTCGTCTTTTTCCTGACAATTGGTGCTCATGTTCACATGCGTAGGCCGATGGCTGGGTTCCAATACAGTACCTTACATTTCAGTCATCTCATAAAGTATTGTAGTAAGAACCTTCCTTATCTGTATAGCCAACCCTTTCCGTAGGGCATACAAGTGGGGTGCGCAGTTTAGTTATCAGTTTGTGCGCCACTTGTATCTGCTTCTTTTTGCGGTATCTTTTAACGATTCCGAAGACATTCTTAAGGTAGACATTTATATATACACATATATACATCAAGTAAATCATTTCAGAAATTACTCAGTGTAGGATACCTAGTGAAGTCTCTGGGACATGACTTTTTATGGAGAGAACCAAAATTTCAATGACTACGTGAGTCAAAGACAATCATCTACTGTGGAATAACCACATAATGCCCATTCTACAAACTAGTTACCACAAGTAGTACGAAATGTGTATATCGAACGTCTTATACCGTACTTCCGACATAGGTACAATGAAATTTCGGTTCTGACCCTAAAAAAGTCATATCCCGGAGACTTAATTGCAAGTCCTGCGCTGAGTACTTTCTGAAATTATTCACTTAGTTATTCTCTAGTGTTCATATACTAGAAACCGCAGAGGTAATGCTGGGGACCCACTGATGAGCCGAACCCCTCGCAGCCGTGTCAAGCAGTGGCAGAATGTAGGCGAAACACGTGTCTGGGGTTTTATTTAATATCTGTGTTGGGAATAGGGTTCAGTAACTTTAGCACATATATAGGTATGAATTGAAAGATAGGCAACCCGATAAATATAATTTGAAGTCAAAGGCATTGTTGCGTAAATTTTCGACTCCAGTTCCCCAGGTTGCCGTCAGACACAGACTGAGTACAGATGTGCCGACAGCAGTTAGTATCTGACAGTGCACTTGGAAATCGATACTTGATGGCGTTTGCGCCTGTGAACGATCGCTACCTGGGTCATTATTTCTCGATTGGCTCTCCGCTCATCCATTTCTCCTTGAGAATTTTGTAAGCGCCGTCCAATTCGATATGTTGATTGATGTACGATTAATCCTAGTGCGTGGTGTCGAGAAACTCGGCCTTTCTTGAAAGGGTATATATGCATAGTAGGTGGGCCAACTCATGAAATGTCAAACGAAATTTCGAAATGTGTTCTTGTTTCGAAAAGATTAATTAAGTAGGGTTGCAAAAATAATCATGATGCAGCATACATCTATAATGATCCAGTTACCTCAGGGTGTCGGCTTTCGAATGAACTTCTTTTCGACTGCACCGAAGACCTATACTTTTCAAAAAATGACTACTTAATTAGCATGAAATTTTCTCATGGATTTTCGATGTCCTTGAAAATGCAATTAAATTTCGTGGAAAATATGCAACCAAATGCTCATCTTTGTTTATTTATTCCGAAGAAAATCAGATCTCCCTTCGATTTTATACTCGAAAAAAGGGTATATTTTGGTTTCGAAAAACATTTCTAATTCCCGGATAATTTTGAACCCAATCTGCTGTTACACTTGCGTTCAAGGTTTCAAAACTACAAGTCGTATATTTTCCGTGTAGGGAAAACCATGCATTTCTCTACGGTATTAAAAGGAGACCATATGGGGTTCATGAAATTAAGCAGTGGATTTGAGCAACAACGTTAACTATACAAACAACATTCGTAAATGCAGATACATGACGTTATATGAATGGACACTTCACGGTATTAAAAAATCTCACAATTGGAAACCTTTTTGAAACCGAATTATACTATCCATTCGAGTACGAAATTGGAATAAGACATGATTTTCTACCGAATAAGTAACAGAATGAATAATTTTTTTGCACGCTTTCTGAGAAATATAATTGAATTTTCAAGGGCATCGAAAATCAATGACAGAATTGCATGCCACTTATGTACTCCTTTTTTGAAGACTGTGGGTCTTGCATGCAGTCGAAAATAAGTTCATTCTAAAGCCGTCACCCTGAGGTAACTGAATTTATTATAGAACTATGCTGCATGATGAATAGTTTTGTAACCGTACTTACTTAATCTTTTCGAAACGAGAACGCATTTCGAAATTTCGGTTGACATTTAATGAGTAAGCCCATCTACTCTATCAGGAATGGGCGCACACCGATCTATCGACTGAACGAAGCAACCAAGCTCCGTATGGGTGGCAAAGATTGCGAACACGTAACCAATTACCAGGCCGAATTCGGCCAATTCATAATAGCAGAGAGGAAGGACGACAGAGAATGCGGGTAGATAGATACAGCATTGTTTCGGGCTTATTGTGCCTTTATTCAGCTCGAAACAGTAATGTATCAATCTACCCGCATTCTTTCTAATCCCCCCTTGCTGCTATTATGAATTGGCCGACTTCGGCCTGGTAATTGGTTGCCCGTTCGTGAACTTTGCCACCCATACGAAGCTTGTTTGCTTCGGGAAGCCAATGGATCGGTGTGCGACCATTCCTGAGTGAATAAATACCCGATCTGCAGTGACAGAGAATGGCAGGTGGCGAGGCACTGATGAACTTCGGTTCGATGAAGTGCTTATGACCCATCTGGTAGACCCCAGTGGTGGACCAGCTGCGTCAGGTGCGTCTGGGCGCATGTTTGTGTTTCCGGTACCAGCTGCTCGTGGTCAGGGTTATGATTGGCTGAATGAAGGCAAACAAGCCCGAAACAGTGCTGTATCAATCTACCCCCAGACTCTGTCGTCTCCCCTCAGCTATCATAGCTTAGCCGACTTCGGCCTGGTAGGTGGTTGCCTGTTCGTGACCCCTATCGCCCATACGAAGCTTGTTTGCTTCGGGAAGCCAATGGATCGGTGTGCGACCATTCCTGAGTGAATAAATACCCGATCTGCAGCGACAGAGAATGACAGGTGGCGAGGCATTGATGAACTTCGGTTGGATGAAGTGCTTATGACGCATCTGGTAGACCCCAGTGGTGGATGAAGTGCGCCAGGTGCGTTTGTCGCGCATGTTTGTGTTTTTGGTCATAGTTTTTGGTCAGGGTTATGACTGGCTGAATGAAGGCACAATAAGCCCGAGACAGCACTGTATCAATCTACCCGCATCCTCTGTCGTCTCTCCTCGCTGCTATATATATACGGGAAAAAGAGGCGAGCTCGTGATCCATAGGTTTGATATCCTGACGTTTCAAAAGCAAACAAACTTCCAATTTCGGAGGTGGGTTCTGTACGGCGCCTCACAGTATTATGGATACCGGGCATGCCGGCGTTCTGTCCTTCCCACTGCTATTCGCGCAGGATATGTTTGGGGGGAGGGGGGAGGAGTTAATTACTGTCATGCTTGTCTGTTCTTTCCTTCCTCCCTTGTCAGGGCGCTGTATCGCGATGGAAACGGTAATTGACCTCGTCTGCATTGCACGCATTTGTTGTGCCTGATCCGCGTTTTTCGTAATTATCCGCCGTGTGCGTCTGCCCGTGTGCACCTCAGTGGTTGCTGGCCCGCTGCCTGTGTCGCCTTTCTCATCGGGCTGGTGACCACCGTCATCAGTGATTGGTCGCGAACTGAGTTCACTTGGGTTAGCGTTCCTGACTTCCTGCCTTCGAGCTCGTTGATTGAGCTGCACTCGTAAGGCCTGGTAAGCCGCTGGGAGAATCGTGCAGCGGATGATGGAAGTTGGTATGATGTGCCAGGCTTCGAGCGTTTCCCCTGGCCGTCTGGTCGGTACCTCGGCCTAGGATTTCGGGTCTGTTGCCGTTTTCAGGTCTCTCCAACGTAGATTGCACCACAGGAACAGCATTGGACACGATAGACGATTTTTGCTGTTTCGTATCGTGACAGGGAAGCCTTGGGTCTCATGACGAGACGTCTTATTGACGCCTGAGGTCTGTGGGCGACGCCGATACCCAGTGGTTGTAAGAGAGGAGCGGCTGCTTAGGAACATTCTCGATATACGGTAGCGCCCGCCACACTTTTGGTTGTTCTGTCGTTGGCCTTATAGCTTTCTTTGGTTGCCTGTTACGTTCGATGAAACTGTGAGGGTAACCGTCAGAGATGAACATCCACCAAAGATAATGAAGTTCGGCTCCTTTGTCGACTGTCTCGCTGCAATGCGTTTCCGCTCTCTTGTAAAGGGTTTGCACACAGCTACGTTTGTGGCACAACGGTCGGTTACTGTAGTAACTGAGGACCTGACGTGTTTTGGTGGCCTTTGTGTACACCGTCGTCTCTAGGCTCCCGTCGGTTTTGCAGTGGACCAGGACGTCCAGGAACGCTAGTTGGTTGTTGACCTCTGCCTCCATTCTGAACTGGACGTCCGAAAGACAGAGTTCAGGATCACGTGAAATTAAGAGACCATCTCGCGCTTGAGGATGACTTAGGTATCGCCCACATACCGTGCCCAAAATATTGGTCTGTGATTTGCGAACACCAGCGTCTCTAACTTTTGAAGGACCACCTCAGCATTTAAACCAGATAGCGGCGAACCCATTGAAGTTCCTTTGATTTGCTCATAGATCGTTCCTTCAAGGGTGAAATAGGTCTTGAGGATAAAACTGAACATCTGCATATGTTGCCCTAGTTTACACCTATTGCCTCCACCGTCATGTTGACTATGAAGTAGATGACTTACAGTTTCGAATGCAAGAGTCTGAGGAATTGAGATAAAGAGTGAGGTAACCCGCGTTTGCTCTTCTGCTCACTGAGCTGCGTAGGAGGGCCTGGTAGGCTTCGGGAAAAGTTAGACAGCGGTTGATAGAATTCGCGCCCGTGTGCTAGACCTCGATTGTTTCCCTGGATATGCGGTCATTTCCTCGGCCCAGGATTTCGGCATTCTAGAAGACGAATGCGTGCTCAATGTTCTGCCACCAGAGACAACGGGTCCATTCCCTTTTCTGCCCTCATGTGTTCTCCAACACGAGTGTGCACTCGTCTGCCGGCCTCTCCAATATATTTCACTTCGCATTAGCTGCATTGGATCCGATAAATGACCTTTCTTGTTTCACCGCGTGGCAGAGGGCTCTTAGGTCTCACCATCAGAATTCGAATTGATGACTCTGATAGATGGGCAATGCCGATTCCCAGTGGTCCCGGGAGACGGGAGTCCGCCTCAGAGACGCTGCAAATGTAACGAAGCACCCGCCAGACTTTTGGCCCTTCTGCCACTGAACTTCGGTTTGTCCCAGACTACCTGATGTGTTCTACGAGGTTACGCGGATATCCGTTCTTCATGCAAAGGTGCTGAAGATAACGTATTCCTGACTTTTTTCGTCTGGCTCGCTTTAGTGTGTTTCTGCCCCTCTGCATAGTGTTCGTACACAGCTGCGTTTGTGGGACAAAGGGTGCTTGCTGTGGTAGCGCAGGATTCGGCGCGTATTGATGGCCTTCCCGTGTACCGTTGTTTTTAGGTGCCCATTAGGTTTTCGGTGAACCAGTACATCCAGGAACAGTAGTTGGTTGTTGGTAGAAGGGAGCTCTCTAATCGCATTGCGGAACCCACTGCTCCCGTTGTGCCTTGGGATTCTCTCTCTCGAGCTTAACCGGCAGCCGCACAGCGGGATGTAATATAGGCAGAATGGTATTACTGGCAAGGAAAAGGGAGACTGGAATGTCCTGTTCTGGCTTATTAGCCGTCGTTCGCCAGTCATCCTCAGCCTCATGTGCCAAAATTTACAAGACATCGCTAATATTTTTGAAACCACCCCAAATATAAAAAGTAGAATAAGCATACATCGGTTCGGGTCTAATGGACGTCTGACGTCTTGAGTAATTATTTCTCCCACCCATCTTCTGAGAATAGAAAGTCATTTGTACGGCTCTAGTTATATGGCGCACTTTGTTTGATGCTTGCCCAGCCAGTGCCGCATGCGTGACCGCATCCGACCCTGATGTCACAGTGACCTGAGTCACCCCGCCCACGCCGACCGCGGAGACAATTGACGCGCCCGATTGTTCCGTGCTGTGACTGTCCCCGGCCAAATGCAGCGATTGGCAGTCGGTGGACATCCAGGTTTTTTTTACCTGGCTTGATGTATGATCATTGCCACGACCACGATGTCAACGACGTCAAAGATGAAGATGTGTCCCATTTGCTCAGCGTGGGTTTCTGTCTCCGACTTTGGGTTCAACCTTCGCACGGCCAAGTAGTGCTCGTGCATTCTGGTTTGCAGCCATACACATCCAGCAACTGAACTGAAGTCGGTAGACAACAGCCGACGTCTCCTGTTTAGGGATAGGGTCTTCTGGACATGTCACTTGCCGGCGGATTGTTGAGTCGGGCCTGTGAGCAAGTTCTATTCCTAGTGTCGCAAGGGATTTAGCCACGGCTTTAGAGATCCCTTTCATGTACGGAGTACTCCTCCACAATGTTGGCTGACTATGCTCTTCGTTTTGCCTCTTTTGCTGCATTGGACTCCATTTAAAGAATGCTCGCCGATAGCCTTTGATTCTGAAGAGTTCCTGGAAGAGCTTCACCTCGTTCAATTTGTCGCCTGGCATGCCGGAATGAGTTTTCACCCGTCGGTATAGCCTGCATACACATTTTCGTTTTCGTTGCAATGGGCGGTCGTTGTTGTAACTGAGCATTTACAGCGGGTTTTTCAGTTTTCTGTAGACTGGCATTGCCAGTTTGCCGCCCGGGTTGCGGCAGACAAGGGCCTCCAAGAATGGTTGTTTGTCCTCCACTTCTTTTTTCATCGTGGACCGTAGGTCGGGAATGATCGGATTTATTTGCTCCCCGTAGTAGTTACCTTTATCTCGACCGAGGATCACGAGGGTGTCGTCAACATTGCACGCCCATAACTTGGGTTCGTACTCCTCGAACTGTCGTCTACAGAGTTTTTGCAGAACTGCCTCGGCAATGAGCCCATCAAAGGGTCCTTAATTTGCTCCTATATGTTACCTTCGAAAGTGAAAAATGTTTTGAGGCAGTGCGCCATAAGTTCTATGAGATTCTGAATTGTGGGCTGGCCATCGCCTTCATTTTAATTTTGACGCAACAGCCCGTTGAGCATTTCGATCGCAATATCCTGTGGTGTAGACGGGAGGAGTGAGATGACATCAAATGACACCATCCTCTCATTCGGTTCGATCGTGACCGCCTTTATTTTGTCAAGAAAATGCTCTCTTGAATGCACTGTTGTTTGCAGGCACGCGGTTAAGAATCTTAGCTTCTGCAATTGCCAGTTTACAAGCCTGTATGTGGGTGTGCTTCGTAGTGAGACGACTAGACGGAGGCAACATCTGGCTTGTGCATTTTTGGGAGACCGTAGCATCGTGCCATACCTGTTTCTGTGGGTTTCGTCATATACCCGTCTTTGAGGATGATGATCTTGTCTTTCTTTAGAGTCAGAATTCAGTTTACCCTCACCAGTATTGACTTTAAACTGGCGATATTGCTGACTTTGTAGGGCTCCCGGTCGTTCAAGGGCAGGAGGTCTTTGTTTCGGTAGTCTACCTTATCGAGGATAGCGCTTGACTGGCCTCTGTCAGCAGGCAGAAAAACGAGCTCTGTGTCTGGTTTTAGTTCTCTCGGAGTCATTTTTTCCTCTCCTGGCGGCGAGTGGGTTTTCCGGTACGGCATGGATAACGAGAAGATTAGACGTCTAAGGAGGTCTTTTGCCTCGGCTGTCGCGCCAGTTTGATGTAACATTGGTTCAAAAGAAGCAATGAAGTAGACCGAATTATCGTCCGTTGTGTTAAAACCGGATCTACGTTGTGGAACCCTTGTTTGGGCCACCGTAAGATGTTTCATCTGGAGGTTACGTAATAACGTTCGTTCAAGTTTCTGAGCTTGTGGGGCCTGAAGTGCCATGAACGTCACCGATAAGTTTGCATCCCTGTTAACGCGCTTCTGTCGTTACAATTATTTTAGGGTGCTCTCCACTGTGGTGGCAGTTGATTCACCACAGCGACGTATAACAAGCATCCTGGAGTTTTCAACACTGCATGCGTACTTATTCAGTCGGGGGTGACAGTCTAGAGTGAGCACTCTTGTCATTCGCCAACTATGACGCAACATCGTTTGTTTAGCCAATTCCACGTTGACAGATGACCCGTGGGAGAGGCATTTTAGCATAACATGGTCGGCAAGACATCTGTGTAGGAAATGGACTTGTGCATATTTTGAGGCCTGTCGACTCAGTTAAGGCGCTTCGCGACCGTAATTCGCATCAATAGTAGTGAAAATGCGATTCCCATGTAGCATATCAAAAGAATAAGAAGAAGGAGCTTCAACCCTAGGTGACATAATTATTCCATATGTCGGACTTCCAATAAACCTCTCCCGGTGAGTGTTTCTTCTTCTTTTGATATGCCACCTGGGAGCCGCACTTTCACTACTACTGACATGCCACATCTATCGACCAAAACTCCCAATTAGTATTGAACGACTTTAAATTGCATGAAAACACGAAAATATTGAAAGTAATATTACACTCTTCGGAAAAACAATTTATTCGAAACAATTAGATGAAGAAAACGCCGAAAATCGTATCAAATGAGCTAGCTTCCGTTTTAGAAGAACAGGATGTCTGTACATAAAAATATATGATTAAATAAAGCAACATAAATAGAATCACAACCAAAGATGGTCTTTTGTTGGAGTTTGCACTTAAATCGCCTTAAAAAATTAATGTAATGCCAAGTATGGCGGTTAGCCAACAATGAGTATAGAACCGAAAACGATTTAATGATTCTTGGATATTTTTTCGGTTTTTGCGTTGGTCGAGATACAGATGATTGAGAAGGAAGAGATTTCGCCTGATTTCGCCTATAAGGACGTAACAGGAATAAAAGTTCTCATAAGGTGATATACTGGCAGACTGATCAGTATCTAACAAATTTGAATAGAATTAGCAGTTTTAATCATAAACGGACCTTTCGTCCGCTAAACCTCTGTGTCGTTTTTGTGTCGGTGAATCGTGTTGGGGTTCAGCGTCCTCGAAATGTCGATGAATACCTAAGGGTTTCCTGTGTCGCCAAGCAACTGCCCACAAAGATACAGTAGATTTACTAACTCATGAAATGTTAACCGAAATTCTGGAAAGCGTCTTCGACTCGAAGATATTACTTAAGTAGTGTTTGTAAGATTAACCACCGTGCAGCGTCGTCCCATAATAGTTCGGTTACAACAGGATGCCGGCTTTTGAAGGAACACCTTTCCGGCCGCTTTCAACAATCGCACTATGTAAAACTGACTGCTTAAGTAGTGTGTATTTTTCCATTGCTTTCCGATGACCTTGTAAATGTGAGGATATTTCATAGAATACATGCAAAAAATTCATTATTCCGATCATTTTATGAAAACTACGTTTCCCTTATATTTAATACTTAAAGTAAGGGTAAAAATTAGTTTCGAAAAACGTTCCTTATTCACGAATCATTTTGGACCTGACCTGCCGTTGCATTTGCATTCGCGGTTTCCAAACTACGAGCTGTATATTTTTCGCGTACGAGAAATCGCGCATTCCTCTATGATATAAAGAAGAAATCATATGGAGTTCACAAACTTTGGCAGTGGATTTGAGACATACTTTAAACTTTACAAGCAACGTTAACGAATGCAGAGACTTGATATTTTATTAACAGGCATTTCCCGGTCTTGAAAAATCTCGTGGCTAGAAACTTGTTTAAAACCTAACTATACCCTTTCTTTAAGTTTAAAATTTAAAGAAGACATACTTTCCTACCAAACGAATGAAGAAATGAATAGTTTTATGCATATACTTCATGAAATATATTTGAATTTATAGGGGAATTGGAAATCATTTGAAAAATACATACTACTTCAGCAGTTATTTTTGCACAATGCAATTTTTGGAAGCGACCGGAAAGGAGTTCGTTCAAAAGCCGGCATCCTATAACAAGTGAACTACTATGGGATTGTACTGTGCGGTGGTTAACACTACAAGCACTACTTAAGTAACCTCTTCGAGTCGAAGACGCATTCCAGATTTTCAGTCAACATTTCATTTGTAAGGACATCTATTGTAGGTTCTGCACTGTGTTTACCAAATCCTTGAAAATATAATATTTCTTAAAAGCACTTACCGAAGTAGTAACTGCCGGGACATCCTTTTTATACCACTGGCTCTTTGGGTCATGATTCTAGACACACACACACACAAACATGTAATCTAATCGCTGAAAATAATGAACGTCCATAAAAATTAACGTCTATACTTCTGTCGTCCCGTTTCATGTGTTAGGTTACATTATGCATGGGTATGCATTAACATTTAAGGTCCAGACAAGATATTGTACTCATCTTACGACCACAGAAGACGGAGATAAAAGAAAGACGAATTCATAGACTAAACTGAATCTGTACTGACTTTTGGGAAACTCTCTCGTTTCCATCATCAGAGTACTGCGCTGGTTCTAACCGCTGGCCCTAACTTATTCAGCCATGGTGCCCTACCTGCATTACAGCCCTGCTTGACACAAGTATTTTGGCTTGCTCATTGGTTGTTGGCTAGCTTCAAGCTCTCTGAGGCTGGCCATTGGATGGCTCGCTGACTTGTGTGCCCTCTGCAGCTGTCGTAGTTGCGGTTACGTCAACGTGTTCTGTGGCCCCCGCCTCGGCAGCTGGCAGACAGGTAAGTAGTTGCTGCTCGTGGGTAAGGCTTTCGGCGTCGCACGTGGAACGGTGACTAAGTATGCGACGCCATTCACGTGACTTCCGGTCAGCGCCTTCTCTTTTCTCCGCAAGCGTCGGCTTTCAGCCCCGCGTAACATTTTTCGCCCCTCCTATTGGCCCGATCTGAACTGGCCTAGGTCCTGTGCTGACTGCCCGGTAGGCAGGACGTAGGCCTATAGCTCGATTAGGTGTGTCAGTGGAGGATCAACTTTCCAGCATCAACCTGGTCATCTCATCATTGGCCCGGCCAATCACCCTCTCTTTCTCAAAGGCGGAAGTATGGCTCTGCTGTTGTATGTGAACACAGACCGTAGACAGTTTATTCTTGTGGCTGACAGGAGGCTGATGTTCGTGCCATATTGCGCTAAGGCGTTTGCCCAGTTCACCACAGTACCTCGCGCCGCAGGTTCAACATGGTATGCCGTGGACTACTGCTGATTGATGGGGTGGCGGGACATGTTTGTTACGTTGTGATTTAGGGTTTGACTCAGAGCCCCGCAGGCAGCCACAGAGCTGCTTGCAATTGAAGTAGAATGAAATTATCGACAAAGACAAGAGGTACTTAAATGGTCATTTCCGACCTATAAGGCGTCATCAGCCGGCTGTGCCTAATGCAAAAGTGGCTTTTTCAGTCTCTCTTGTCCTTTTCGGTTTTCTATTTCTGCGATACAACTAGGCGATATGTGGCCGCTGGCGGAGCTCTTGATTTACTCCCAAGACACAACGCCACGAGTGTATCCTCTAACACGATCTGTGACCAACTCTCTACTATTATATATATATGTATTTAGAACAGAGTTACAGACAAAGACAAGGGAGACTGAGATTGCCATCTCTGGCTTATTGGCCGTAGTGAGCCGGGACGAATGAGTTCCGTAACGCGACCAGTAAGAACTCCTCTATAAGAATATATACATATATAAATGTTAGAGGGGCGCTCGCCGCAGATGGGCATGGCTGGCTGACGACGGTCAATGACCCAGAAACGGCCACTCCAGTCCCCCTTGTCTTTGTCGGCAATGCATTTCTCCACCTATATAAATGGTCAGAATGGTATTCGAAAGTTGGTCCTCGACTGGCGCTCTCAACGGAGAAGTGGGTTTCCATTCCGTCGGCCATGCCAAGCGCACAAAGTCCAAATCCTTCCGGACGGGACTGACAGCACAAACGAACAGTCTGCAACCCGTCCAAGAGTTTTTAGTCTCACGGAAGCGGAAAGAGTCTGCCAGAGGTCACGTGACAGATGCGAAGCATCTGCCCATCGACGCACATAGACAGCTAAACATGATTCCAGTTCTACTTGACTTTGTCGGTACCCTTATTCCTCCTATACCATTAGCCGTTGTGCGGCCGGCTGCGTCGATCTAGTTTGAGACCCTAAAACAACGGATGGGCATGTACCCGAACTCGATCGGTGAACACACTTACAACAATATATATGGCCAGAAATGGCCATTCCAGTCTGCCTTGTCTTTGTCGGTAATGCCATTCTGCCTATATCATGCGCCGCTGTGCGGCTGATGATTGGGCTCGGAAAAGAGCCCGTAAGGCACAACGGAACGAGTGAGTTCCGTAAGAACGATTGGCAAGCGCCCCTTGTCATTATATATCTATAAAACAGCTCACTAACAGTGCAACAAGCTAGGCGCGGATAACTCTTTACGGTCGTTGCCGGTCACCAGTACGTCGGAGGCCATATTAGTTGAGGTTAATAAAAATCTCAAGTAAGCTTGTGACTCCCTCTGTTATGGGTCCTATCTCTATCATAACCACAACAGTGGGGGCCACACACTTACTTGACATGTATATGTTTGCTTGCCGGAAGAAGGTTTGTAGGAAAATCAAGGTGTTCCCTTTTCCTTGTATCATTCCTGAACGCAAACTTCCCTTTTATTGATATACCTATATGTTTTACGCGATAAAGAGAAAATGTGCCTTCCCCGACATACTAACTCATGAAATGTCAACCAAAATTTCGAAATGCGTTCTCGTTTCGAAAAGATAAATTAAGTAGTGTTGTAAAACTAATCATGATGCAGCATAAATCTATAATTATCCAGTTACCTCAGGGTGTCGGCTTTCGAAAGAACTTATTTTCGACTGCATGCAAGATCCATACTCTGCAAAATATGACTACTTATGTAGCATGCAACTTTCTCATTGATTTTCGATATCCTTGAAAATTCAATTATATTTCATGGGAACCATGTATAAAAATATTCATTCTTTTACTTATTCGGTAGAAAATCACGTCTTCTTCCAATTTCATACTCAAAAGAAGAGTATAATTCGGTTTTAAAAAAGTTTCTAATTGTGAGATTTTTTAAGACCGTTAAATCGCCGTTCATGAAACGTCATGTATCTGCAGTTACAAATGTGGCTTGTAAAGTTGACGATATTGCTCAAATCCACTGCTTAATTTTATGAACCTCATATGGTCTCCTCTTAACACCGTAGAGAAATGCATGGTTTTCCGTACACGGAAAATATACAGCTCGTAGTTTTGAAACATTGAATAGAAGTGTAACATCAGGTCAGGTTCAAAATTATTCGGGAATTAGAAATGTTTTTTAAAACCAAAGTATACTCTTCTTTTCAGCATGAAATTGAAAGAAGACGTGATTTTCTACCGAATAAGTAAAAGAATGAATATTTTTATACATGGTTCCCATGAAATATAATTGAGTTTTCAAGGGTATCGAAAATCAATGAGAAAATTGCATGCTACATAAGTAGTCATATTTTGCAGAGTATAGATCTTGCATGCAGCCGAGAATAAGTTCTTTCGAAAGCCGACACCCTGAGGTAACTGGATAATTATAGATTTATGCTGCATCATGATTAGTTTTACAACACTACTTAATTTATCTTTTCGAAACGAGAACGCATTTCGAAATTTTGGTTGACATTTCATGAGTTAGCACATCTACTGTAACTGAGAAGGTGGGGCGATCACGGGAACCATTAATTTATTGTCCTGACCTCTCGAAACCAAACAAGCTTCCATCGTTAGAGGCAGATTACGTACAGCGCTTTACAGTATTTGTGTACTTGCCGGCATGCCACTGACTTCTGGGTCGTTTGCGCGCTGTACAGAGGGTGAGTGGTTATTTTCATGACGGCAGAGGCTCACTCCCAGTCCCTCGTCGTGAAAGGTCGTCGGGGTGACGACGATCAATGACCCAGAAACGGCCATTCCAGTCCCCCTTGTCTTTACCGGCAATGCATTTCTCCATCTATGTAAATATATTCCATTCATAATCCTTCAAATAAGAAGAAGACGAAAAAAGATGGATTCATAGACCGCAATGTATTTGCCCTAACGTTTTGCAAACTTCCGTTCACGCTCCGCGTATCCCGCATTCATGCCTCGTTCGCACCTGTCCGCGAGCGTATGCACCGTGGTTGCTAAGCTGGTGTTGACATCGCTGGTGCTGTAGGGCTGGCGATCCCGTCACTGTCGTGCATTTCCGACGTGTTCTCGTGTCTTCCGGCATTCTGAGCCAACAGCTGGTCTCATAATTTTGAGGTCGTCATCAGGTGTCCCTCGCCTGCACTCATGTCCGTGGTCTCGCTCGGTTTGGGTTTGACCGTCGTTGAGTCTGGTATGACATCCCACCAACGGTCTAGCTTACCGGTCGGCATCCCTAGGGCTTGATTGTCTGCTGGAGAACTCAAACAGCGGTTGATGAGGACAGTTATGGTGTGCAAGGCTTCAAGCGTCTGCCTGAACGTTTCGTATCTCCCTCGGTCCAAGACTTTGGCGTCTCGGAATGTGAAGACAGTGTTTGAAGTTGCGCAGTGTACAGTCTTTGTATTGTTCTCTTGTGCTCATTCATACGGGTCTGGAATCTTTTACCGGGCTTTCCGATGTAGTTCGCCTGGTGGGAACTGCATTAGATTCGACGGACGGCATTTGCTGTTTCAACTCGTGACAGGAGGTTGTTGGTTTCATGACCAGACCCCTAACTGTTGCCTCGGGTCTGCGGGCGATGCAGATACCTAACGGCTACATATGACGAGCAACTGTTTCAGATGGATTTGCATTATATGGTAACGGCCGTCAGGCTTTCGGTTGAATCGCTGTTGGCTTTGTAATTAGCTTGGACCGTCTACTGCGTCCTACAATGCTGCTGGGTCCCCGCTGAAAGTGAACATTCACGGACGATAGTGGAGTTTGGCCACTTTGTTGGTGGGTTCGTTTTCAATGAGCATCAGCTCTTTTGTAGCGAGTTTGCACACAGCTGCTTCATGACATTATGGGCGGTTACTGTGGTAGTTCAAGAAATAACGTGTGTTAGTGATTTTCCTGTATAACATCGTCTTCAGACACCCGTTGGCATTAGGATGAATCAGGGCGAATAGGAATGTTTGTGGTGCCTGTCTCTATCGTGAATTGAATATCAAGGAAAACAGAGCTCTGGAGTGAGTGGGATTTCGAGCCCATCTCACGCTTGAGAACGATAAAATATCGTCCACATATCGCACCCAAAATCTTGGCTTGTAGGTTACGAATGCCAATATCTCTGACCTTCGGAGGACCGCTTCAGCGATGAAACCAGACAGTGATGAAACCATCGCATATCTTTGATTTGCCCGTATGCATTCCCTTCAAAAGAAAAGTATGTTTTGAGGCTGTTTTTTGAGCAGCTTCATAAAGCATCCTTGTTTAGGTGTCTTGTTTGCCTTGGTGCATTAAGTATCAGGAAGGCCTCCATCAGGTTTAATGGTCAAACTCTTCTAGATCGCGGCAAAGAGTGAGGTCTCGTCGAATGGTACCATAACCTCGTCAGGGTCGAGCTGCTGCCAACTGAATCTCTCCAAGAAATCGACGGATGAGCGGATTGTCGAATCAGAGCCCGAAGCGAGACAGGTCAGGCGTAGAAACGGCCATTTGGCATGGGTTGAATGTGGGTGTGCCGCGCCGAGATACGGTGGGGCAAAGTGGAACACCATCTTCGTGTTTGCCTTTGAAACTTCAGGACAACAAAAATCATGGTCCCTGTGATCGACTTATCTTCTCATAAATTTATACATTGTATATCAGGCGAAGGTGAAGAGCTTTCTAGGGAGGATAGTCCCCGTCCGTGTGGGAACCGAATAGGGTTAGAAAACTTGAGGTTTTGACAGGTTGGCTTGCAAAAAGCGGTTTTCGCATTTTAGGAACGAAGTCTCTAACCTGTAGGACAAGCCAGGCAACGGACAGAAGTTCCTGACGGTCAACCTGAGTAACCTGATGGGATTGTCTGAACAAACGTCACAATTAGTGAAGTCCTTAAACACCTCAGTATTAAACATCCAACTTTCGCACACGAATTAAAAGACATTGGAAGGGCTTCTGGAAAATTGGTTCCGCATGACTTTTCCAAGGAGGATCTTCCAGAACGCGTCATTCTTTGTGAGATTTGCCCACATGACATCTTAAGGATTCATTTTTTAACGGGGCTATAATCGGTGCTGATGGGAACTTCTAATTCAGGAACCAAATGAGGCCTTCATCTAATAAAGCGTCATACTTCTGTCAACGACTGATCTCTCGAAGTGTTAACGGAAATTCTGGAATGGGTTTTCGCATAAGAAGGAATACTTTAGTGTTGTTGTAATACCAATTGGCTTGCGGCTTAATTCCTTGATAGTCCCAATGCTCTCGGATGTTTGCTATTAAATGCACTTATTTTCAACCACCTGCAAAAACCTTGTTCATTAATTAGCATTCGTTTTTCGTTGATTTTATACACCCCCACAAATGCATATGTATTTCATAGAAAAACATAAAAATATTTCACGGATGGGAGCTAAAATGCGAATCCCAGGTTCTTGTTGTAAAGGAAATGAACACACGATCTCTGGGACAGTAGGTGTTTTAGTGGAGACCGAAAGCTCAGACTAATACACCTACTGTTCCGGAGATTGTGGGTTTATCTTCTTTTTAAAATATTTTTTTTCTGTCCTCCTTTACTAACAAATCTCCTTGTACATATTTTATACTTAAATGAGGAGTGTACCTACGTTTTAGAAAGATTTGCGATTTCCTAATACTTTTAAACCATATTTAGCGTCGCACATGTGCTAAGGGTTTTCAGTCTAGAAGTTTTATACTCTTCTTCCTAAAGAAACTCATATATGCGTCGATGTCCTTTCTACAAGCTATTAAAAGACGTCATATAGGGTTCGTGTTTTGCAACTAGTGTGCTTAACGCTGTATAATTCATAAAGAGCATTAAAAACGGACTGATTCGATTTTATTTGAATGGGCACTGCCCGACCTTAAAATATCTCATGAAAAGAAACTTCTAAAAATGAAAAATACGCTTACTACCTTATTTTTGTCGGTTATTGTATTCTGCATAGATGCGCCTTATCAAGAAACGTTAGCGGAAATTCTGTAATATGCTCTCGATTCGAAAAGCTTACCTAAGTACGATTGAAATATTATATATTTTACATTGTAATCCCGAGATATTTCAGCCACTTTAGGGTGCCGGATTTTGGACGAACTTAAATTTGGCCGCCTGCAAAGACAACACTCTGCAAAAATTTTGTATGATCTTTATCCAATTGATTTTAGATATCCCTATAAATTCAAAGATAATTGTAAGGATACACGCACAAAAATATTCTTTCTTATACCCATTTGGTTCAAAAGGCAGAACGAATGTGTCATAGGCAGTTAAAAGTTTAAGAGCGCACAGAAAATCCATGATTATTTCGCGTTTGTGCCAGTAGGCGACCGCTTTGCGTGTCATGTAGTCTTAATTGACTCTCGCCGTTGCCATTTCTGCCTGAGTACACGGCATCCAGCGCAATGTGCCGATTGATTTATGACTCGCCCGACTGCCTTGCATCGAGGAATTCTCGATTTTCCTGGAAGGGCAGACACTGACAGTGTGAGTTTTGTCTCAGGCGAAAGTGTGCGCCCTATCTAGGGGATGCAAGGTCAATTGAGACTAGCTGTTTTGTCTCTCTACTGCCAACTGATGTTCGTGAATGTGTGTGCAGGTCTTTTTCCAGTCCGACCACAAAAAACGGCATTACATGCGATCTTGTAGATGACTTCTTCCCTGAACAAATAGCCAACCCTATCTCTAGGGTGTAAGAAATGATTGTGCAAAGTTATCATAGGTTTGTGTACCACACGCACTTGGTGTTTCCTCTGTTGCCTTTCAACGACTTTGGACGTTTTCTCAGAGTCAGTTAGTGTTCGCCGGGTTTTCGGTTTGGGCGTCTGACCGAAAGAATCCAGCTTCATTTCTTCTAAATCTTGGTTCCTTATTCACCGGCGTAAAAAATTTCTAGCTTACTACTTCTAAAAAAATAATTCGAACAAATAATTAAGTTCAACTGGGTAATATTCTTCGTCAGGACAGTGTGATTTTGGTTGAAGCAAAAGGCTGTTGACGACACAAATAAATGTGTGAGAGATACGATCTTTGCTTCCGTAGTGGAAGGTGACATCTGCATGGTTTCTTTGCGGCCAACAGATATGCGCAGTGTTCGGCCCGCCGTTTGTTGTACAAAAATATGCTTCAACTGGAATTTGCTGTCAAACTCCTTTTTGAGTGTGAAATTAATCCCTCGCAGTGCTGAGTTGATGAAGACATGAAATGTTTCCCATTATTACTTTTTAACGACATAAAATAGATCTTTTAAATCTCGCAGCCAGAATGTAAGATCAACCAGCAAAAGATCGATAGCGTCGAATTTCTTCATTGTCACCTCGACAAGAAAGCCAGGCACAGGTGACCCCACGGGAGGTCGATTCAGTTGTTGATAATATACATGGTCGAATGTGTTCAAGTAAGGGAATTACGAAAGCGCCTTCGCTGTATCTTTCTACCGTCCACTGTACGGTTAGATATAGCAGTTTGAATGTGAACAAAGAAATGCAATCTTAGGAGAACCTTATCTCAGCAACCAAAATTGTAAATCTTCGTAATTCCTTTAGGAACTCTGTAGAATTACCAGTGGAAGTTTCGCATCTCCTCCTCCTCAGTGGGCGGAGCTGGAGGAATAGCTGCTTAGAAATGTCGTAGTCGGACGCGCCGACTGCATGAACTTTAGGCAGCCGATAGATCTTAACGATGGTCGGTTCAGTTTGTTGAAAAGGTTTGGCAATATCCCAAAAGAACTGGCTCGTTCCTGTAAGGCGTTTAAGCACTTCGTTAGTAAGCGACATCTGTGTCTGAGTAGGGTGCGTGGGAAGATATTGACAGGTTGATCATGAAAGTTTACTGTCAAGTTGTACCAGCTAATGGGTCAATTCACTATCGATCAGTTTTCTCAATCAATATAGCTTCACAATTCGTACTGAATTGTGCCTGTCTTTCTAGAAACACCCAGTCCTACAGTCGATTTTGGGTACAGTCATGACTCCAAATCCTCCCCCTCTGCTCGTTGGAGATATTTACAGGCATATCGTCTCAGAATGCAAGTAATTTCATTTATAGCTCTTCCATAGATGTCTGCAGACTGTCTAGTCAAAATATTCTATGTTGCCGAAGTTTACTATCTAAATTGGCATTGCAAGAGTTGAGAAAAAAGAATTGCGTAATTATTTACCGTACTAACAACACAGGTAATAGCTAAACGCTCAGACACGCATGGTAAGCAATCTTGTGCCGCTGCCTGAGGCAGCTGCAAGGGGTTCGGCTCATCTGTGGTCCCCCAGCTTTCCCATTGTGTCCTCTGGTATACAAACTTTAGTTTCAGTTAGTACGATACATAATTACGCAATTCTATACTACTGGGTGCCTGCTGGTGGTTTGTGAATATTACGCGGTTATTCCGCAGGAGCTGATGGATTTCAGTTCAAATATTCATAACAAATTTCGGACCTTGCCTGAAAGGGTCTCTTTCGGAAGATTTACTTCAATTTGGCGCATTAATTTTGTCGGAAATTAAAGAAGACAAGTTTACAAACTGTTATATTTAACCAGAGAATTTTGACAGTTGTACACTGGATAAAACTCACTTGACGCATGGCTGGCTCCAAGGATATTGCTATTAATATTAGAACATTTTGGCACATTTATGGGGTATCGAGTTCTAGGCCGAAGGATTCATGGAAGTTCTGTGTCAAGTAGTAAGAGTTACCGACTTCAGGCGTCCACTATAATGCGCATCCAAGTTTGGGGAAAAGGATGAATAACCCCTTATAAAATGCAGCTTTTGTATGCATATTTTCCATGAAATACAATTGGGCTTTTAGGGGTATGGAAAATCAATGAGGAAAATGCATGCCACTTAAGTAGTCATTTTTTGCAAAGCATGGTTTTTGTATGCTGTCGGAAGGAAAGTCGTTCGAAAGCCGACATCGTACGGTAACTGAATTTTTATAAAATTTTACTGCAGGCTGATTAGTTTTACAACTCTCCTTATTTAGTCTTTTCGAAGTGAAATCACATTTCGGGATTTCAGTTGACATTTCATGAGTTAGTCCACCTACTGTACCTCCCACCTCCCCCTCTCTAACGTCCAAAGAACTAAACAGAGCAAGAAGGACTTGAGATAGGATTAGGCTAAGTGGCCAACAAAGTAATTGTATCGTTCTATGCGTCCCATTCATATTCTGGTTCTCGAATCCATGTCAGTCAGGGTTCACAATCTGATATCATCTTGGTCGAAACTACCGTCATAATGCATTCAGAACTTCACTGCAGCCTACCTCCCTGTCCGAAGGACACCTGAAAGTTGTCAGCCAATAGATGATGAATTGCCGTTTAAATATTCATATGAACTTTCGGAGCGAGTACAAAAGGCAAAGTTCCGAAGGATTTACTCTAAATTTGTACGGTAGCTTCCGAGGGAACTAAAAAGAACAGCACGCGAGCTGAAGGTCATATACCAGTGGCCGGACCCCCTCATTTGCGTCATCCAGCGACACAAGGCGGGTGAGATGCGTGTGCCTGGGCTCTCAGCCAACACCTGTGCTGTCGGTATGGTAAATCCTCCAGGAATAGCATAGTATTTCACTTTAGAAGACTCACTGTACTCGTCGAGTTTATTATTAGGTTTTTTTTCGTTTCCTGAGCTGGTCTGTCTTCGATTACGGCGGTATTGTGTTTCCTTGACCGCAATGCGGTGAGTCATATTTCGGTCGTACAAACAGTTGATGGGGCAGTGTTACTAATGCGAAATGAAACTACAGCAGGCTGAAGTCGACAAGTTTTTGAGCGAACGGTGTATGGTCCGTACACTCTTCCAATTGCATAAAACGTCATCCAGTTTATTGGTGTAGCCAGATGTCCATATAAAAGAGCACAGCTTCGGAGAACAGTCCTCTACCCAGGCAGTTTGTAACTTAAACTGCCAGTTTAATCAGCGTGTATCTTAATGCCAACTCATAATCCCTGACGAAAGACAGCTCTACCAGCCAAATCTCACTGACGCCAATGTATAGAAACTGAGGCCAGTTATCAAACTTCATTAGAAAACCAGTGGGACATAAGAGATATTATCTGGCAGCTTAAGGAACGTTAACAATCTATGCTAGAGAAATACTTAACAAACGGTAACAGAAGCACCGATCAATTTTTTCGAGCAAGATAGCACGTGATCAAAAACATGCCTAGTGAAAACTCGTCTGCCGCCACCCCATAGATGTTACTGAAGTTGACCGCTATGCACTTCAAGTAGAGTAGCCAAACCACAACCGCCTAGACGACCGTGACGAAATCACTGGAGACCGCACCCTTTTCTTTGTAATAGAGCAAAAACATAAGAGGCAGGTACACCTGGCATCTGCTTCTAGCGCTCGTCAGCAACAATAGATTCACATGCTTCTACTTATCACAACAAACTACTTGTACTTTTGCGCTCCTCAAACCCGTCGACAAAAATTAGGCAATCGTGGGTTACCAAGGCCCACGGTTGCTAGAGTGCAGGGCGCGGTTTTGACCACTAATCACCCAAGGCAGCCAGCAAAACCTTGGCATGACTCATCGGACACGTAAAGCGAAGATTATGAAGCAAATGAGAATTCAAGTGCATAGTGTCAGCATAGCTTCTTGCACTTCAAAACTAAGTAAAATGTTACTATCGACAAAGACAAGGACGACTGGAATGGCCATTTCTGGCTTATTAGCCGTTGTCAGCCAGTCACACCCAACTCCGAAGTGTGGAACACCCGAGGCTCGCGATCTGTTAGTTAGAAGTCCACGCCTCTAACCACTGGATCACGGGCCTGTTGTCCTGTCGGTTTCGATCGGGAATATACAATGGTAGAGGGGCGCTCACCGATCGTTCTTACGGAACTCACTCGTTCCGTTGTGCCGTATGGGCTCTCTCTCGAGCCCAACCAGCAGCCGCACAACGGCGCATGATATAGGCAGAATGGCATTACCGACGAAGACAAGGGAGACTGAAATGGCCGTTTCTGGCTTATTAGTCGTCGTCAGCTACTGGGTGGGCTCGAGAGAGAGAGCCCGATAGGCGCAACGGAACGAGTGGGTTCCTTAAGAACGATCGATGAGTGCCCTTCTACCAAAATTAGGTAAGTTAATTGTTCGACCTTTACTGGCACTGCGGACAGCACTTGGCACTCCTGAGATAAACGCCCATTGCTCCCAGTTTCTGGCAATGAATGGTAACGCAATAATTACGGAATTGCCGGCTATTTGTTAAAAAGACGGAAAGTCCGACAGGAGCAGATGGACTGGAGACGTCGCTGTTCTGTTTCAATACATTTTACCACGAAATCTGTAGACAGCACCAGCCTCCTATTTCTCTGAAGCCTCCAGCCAGAACACAGTTCATCATGTGCAACCCGCGACAAGGGGCTGGTACTTACGCCTGTAAGTTTCGAGAATTCGGGAGATGTCTGATCGTCAGGGTCGTGGAAACTATAATGAAATGGGCAGAAATATTGCTCAAGCGACGTCATTAATTTTATCTGTCACTTCATTTTTAATTGATGTATCAGTATGCATAAAAATGTAAGAAATAAACCGGTCAATCGTGAGTATAATTATAAAGAACAGAGTTTCCGAAAATATGCAGCATGACGAAATTTGTTATTAAAAAGTTGTGGCAAAATTTTTTTACACGCCGTATTTTTGGCGCAATTAAACAAAAAGCTTTTCATCTCGCTACAGTACATCCCTCAGGAGAATAGAGTTCGAATGTGAAAAACGGGTGTAAATTAAACAAGTGTTAGGTATAATGTATAAGTTGATTAACGGACGGAGAAATGGGCACGACGACCGCTGCCCTTTAGGGTGGAAGTGGGAGGAGAATGCACGGGGTTATCAGGTGGAAACGAAGCCGGGCGATCGAAGAAGGCATTGCGGCAGGTGAAGAGGGCTGGTCAGTTGGGGTGGGCGAAGGAGGGTCGGTATAGGCCACCTTCATCCGGTCGACTGGTACCACTTCGGTGTTCTCACCGGGGACGATTTTGAAATTTTTGTCCGTGCGCGACAGGAATCAAAATGGTCCCTCGTAGGGCCGTTGTAGTGGCTTACGCAAACTATCTACGTGGATAAATACAAAAGGAGACGAAGAACAGAAGAACACGTTAGCAATTCAGGCTCAATATATGACTTACTTGCTGGAACGCATGAAGGTACGGGTCAGAGGTAAACCATTGTTTGGCACAACCGTTGGACATAATCTGTTGCATCTAGATCGGCAAAGCCTTGAGGTGATCCGAAAATGCCGCCGGAAGTTCGTAGGGTAGTCTCGTAAGCAAGTTCGCCAGTGGAAAACTCCAAACGGGGTTTGAGCGAGGTATGGATACCGAGCATGACCAAAGGGAAATAAGACCCCCCCTTGGTGCAGCATATGGGGCTTCTGTAGGCGGGCAAGCTATGATGTTGCGGGGTTCCGTGGCGATAACTATTGAGAGTTCTGCAAAGCATAGTGAAATTTCGTATCATCTCGTGTAATCTGGCGGTGGACGAAACAGGACTTTACAACGCGCGGCCACAACGCGATGTTACCAAACAATACGTCTGGAAGGACAAAGGTTTAAATGCTGGCTATCATGTGGCTGGTGAAATCGTTGGACATAATTAGTTGATGTCGCTTAGGGGCCAGATATTTGGGGTAGATGACTGCCGCGTTGACACTGAGAGTGAAGGGTACCGCTCGTATAGGATGAAAAGGTGAGGCAGCGGGGATAGCAAATAAGGTTTGGTTAAAATAATCTGATCAATAACAAGTAGGATGAGGATGAATCCAACTGGAAATATTCATGCACAGAAATGAAACAGAAGGCGCTATGGACGATACATGGTCGTCAATGTAGGTAATAAGCCGGTCTATCGCGAGTAGAATTAGGAAGAATAAAGTTGCCGTAAATATGCAGCGTGGAGATACTCGTCATTGAACGTTGCGTCAAAAGTTTTTACAGGTGGTATTTTTGGCTCACTAAAACAAAACGCTTTTTCATGTCACTACAAGGGTATCCGAAAACACCATAGACGAGAACATAGCCTACTGAAATAAGCCCTCGCAACAAAAATGTCTAAAGGGTGTGGGTGGAGGTTGATCAAAAAGGGAGACGACTGATCACTAAGCTAATCAAATATCAACAGGCTGGTCCCACATATCCCGCGTCGATAATGTACTGGCCACTTCACCGCACTCTGTGAACCGACGATGTTAAGCATCCTCTAAACTGCCACTTAAATAACACTCTTTGGTGTTCGCCTCATACGTAAATAATTCGTTTGGCTCAACTGTGAATAATTCGGCGGCCACGATGGAATTCGAATAGATGACAGCAAGAGCCAGGCATGAGATACCCTAGGAGTATGCTGCACGATATTTATTATTTCAGTCCCACTTAAGCAACCGTTTATAACAGAAAATACATTTCAGAATTGCGGCTAATATCTCATGAGACAAGCCATATACCGCAAATATATGCATATATGATGAAGATAGAGGGCTCGTCGGAAAAATCGAGTTGTACTCGTGAATTTTCGAGCTGGCGACACCAACCCGCCGTCAGACGAAATAAACAGTGGAGAAAGTGAACTGGTCAGAGTAAATTTGTTGGCGTGACAGGGCAGCCATTGACACGCAAGCAACTAATGTATGAATGGGGGTGGACAGATAATTGGGCTGTGATCCGTGGCGGGGAAGGTAAGGGGGAACAGTTGCGACTCCCTGTGTTGGAGGATGGGGAGGGGATGACGATTCAATGGAACTATGGGCAGTGGACTTAATGGTCGTCGATCCGGCATGCGGGCAGAGGTCAGTAAGCCCAACGTAGAGGTGTTACGGGTTGCAGTTGCGGTTCGCTGTGTCGGGGGTGTGATGGGGTGACGAAATAGTGCGATTCTACATGGCCCAGTGTGGATTAGCGGCTGTTGTTAGGTCGTGGGCACAAGTCAGTGAGTCGGACACGCAGACCTTCGTAATGAGTATCTAGATCGACATGGCGATTGATGCTTGTCGTGTTAGAGTGCCAGGCTTAGAAGAATTCACGAGCATGTTTGGTGTTCGCCATGGCAACAATTTCAGTTCCTTCCCAATTGAAGCGATGGTCGCATTCAAGGGAGTGCGCAAACACGAGTGACAAGTGGTCACGTCGGCGGATGGCTAGTTTCTGCTCGTTTATACGCGTCCCAAGTCGTCGGCCTGTATGACCAACATAGTCGCAAGTGCAGTTGGCACATGGAATGCGGTAGATGACATTGGTTTGCTGCTCTTTAGGTATAGGGTCTTTCACTCGCGATAGTGTTGCGCGCAAAGAGGACGCCGGCTTGTGGGCAATGAAGATGCCAAACCGGTTTAGTTGCCGGGCGATCGTTTCGGAAATAGCCTGCATGTAGGGCAAAGAGTAGAATTTTCGAAGTTCTGATCCCTCATTAGAACCAGTGCCTTGTGGTTGTCTCTGATGCCTGAGACAATTTTTTACAAAGCTGACCATGTATCCGTTGAGCCGGAATAACCGATAGAGGAAAGCGAGTTCTTTCTTAAGTAGAGCACCGCGGCTGCAGCAACGATTGGCCCGGTGGAAAAGGGTTCGGACACAGCGCCTTTTATGAGCCGCGGGATGGTTGCTTTCATAATTGATAATGATGTCGGCACTGGAGTCTTTTCGGTAGACGCTTGTTGCAAGGTCGTCATCACTAAGTGTTTTGATACTAACGTCTAGAAACGGGAGAATGCCTCCTGTTGCCTCTTCGCAAGTAAACTGGATAGCTGGGAAGACGCTATTCAGACTCAGATGTAGTTGCTCAAATTCGCAGGTCTTCATGATAACAAACGTATCCTCTACGTATCGGAGCCAAATTTTTGGTTTAAAGGTCCGCATAACTTCTTCTTCTAGTTGTTGTATTACGAGTTCAGCTAGTAGACCTGATATTGGCAAGCCCATTGGTGTACCCCTAATCTGTTGATAAAACTTTCCATCGAATTGGCAGTCGTTCTTAAGACGGAGTCTAAGAAGTTCTGAAATGTGTTCTATTGGAATGTTGGTTGGATTATCTTGCAGGCGTCGGATTACGCTCTCAATTGCCAGCTCATGTGGTATTTAGGAAAACAGGGCAACCACATCAAACGATAGAATACACTCGTCAGGACTTACTTTCAGGCCTTGGATCTTCTGGAGGAATACCTGAGAGTTTTTGGTGGTATATTGTGGTCCGTTGGTGAGGTGCTTCAAATGCCTGTATAACCATTTAGCGAGGTTGTAGGTGGGCGATCCAATAAGCGGCACTATGATCCTCAATGGCGCACCTTCTTTGTGCACCTTTGGGAGGCCATATGCATGGGCTATTGGGGGGTCGTTGAGAGTCATACATCTGGAGTCATCGAGGTTATGAGTTTCAGTCGAGTGAGCTCATTCACCTTCTTTTTCACAGCTGCGGCTTGCTTTTTAGTCGGGTCCTCCGCGAGTGGTGCAAAGGCTTCCCTGTCGTTAAAGACTTCGTTCGCCTTGTTGACGTAATCACTCTTTTCCATGACGACGGTCGCGCCACCTTTGTCAGCAGTCACAATCACAATACTGTGCATATATGTATATGGCATTTGGCGAGGCACTGGTGAACTTCGATTCGATGACCCAGTGGTGAATCAGCTGCGCCAGGTCTGTGAGCATGTTTTTGTTTCCTACCCCAGCCGATGGTGAGGGTTACGACTGGCTGAATGAGGGCAAACAGGTCCGAAACACTACTGCATTAAGCTGACCCCAGACTTTGTCGCTTTCCCTCCTCATTCACTCGTCATCATATGCACCAGAGCATCGTGAACAAACTCTACAACATAAGATTAACTGTGTTGAATACTGCAGAAATCAGAAGTAGTTTTGACAGCAGGGGATTGCCGACAAATACTAGGGAGACTGGACTGAGCATTTCTGGCTGATTAGCTGTCAGCAGTCAGTCATGTCCAATTTTAGGCCTGCAGCATCTCTGGCCTGGTCCCGCGCTCCTTTGTTTATTAGTCCAAGCCTATTAACCACTAAGCTGCGGCCTTGCCGTCTTGTCAATTGCGATCGGATGGATCAACTGTGGAAAAGGGCACTTACTGGCCATGTTACGGGACCTGTGTGTAAGGTTGACGCTTTGCTGCTCCATCTAGAGTCACGCGGGCAGTCGACCAGCGATTTGTGATATAACACGCCGGGACGGGCAGGTCCCATAGATCCATCGGTGGGCGCCCGCTACGATCAGTAGACCTTTGCTAGCAAAGTACTTTTTGGCGGCAGTCAGAGTCGGCGTGCGGTCATTGTCTCCTATACAGGCCGCATTGACTCACGGAATGCGTTGTTCGAGTTGCGCTGACACTGCAGGAATCATTAACTGTATTTTGCGAGGGTGTGGCCTCGAGCAAATTTAGACTTTACTGACGTCAACACTCGTTGTTTGTGCAATGCAGCGGCAGGTGTCAGTAGGTGAGCAGTCGCCAAATTCTATGTCGGCAGTACATCACGGTTTCTTTTGATTTCGTACCCTATGTAAATATGCATCCGTTACGCTCCATAACTGTTAAAGTTCGTGTGTGTGACACACTCTTGAGTCAAGTTAAGCACTGTGTCCCTTCTCATCTACAGCTGGCCTACAGGCAAAATAAGTCATTGACGTATGGAAAAAGAGAAATAGAAGGGAGGTGGATGCAGAGATACCTCCCTTCACAGCGATTCAGGGTATTTCTCGCAGTGATAAGCCGGACATGCCTGAAATTATTGTGGCGGGTTAGAAATCGTGACCTATAAATATACCGAATGACGGGATGAGTCTGTTTTCCTCAGTGCACTTTAGGCCACCTGTGTGTTTTCTGGTAAACACTCCGAATTTCTGTCTTCACGCATAGACCTTAGTATAAATTGGTTTACTCCAGGTTCGCACTTAATTTCTGAGGAAATTAAAAAGCAATAATTTTTAAACTGGAGTACCTGCCAAAAACACACGGGGAATTCTAGGGCGCCCACTGAAGAGCCGAACCCCTTAAGGCTGAGCCATGCTGCGGCAGAATATTGGCGAAACACGAGTGCCTGAGCTTTTACCTAGTACCTGTGCCGCTAGTATGGCATCTTGTGACGCTAAAATATAGTGCTAGCTGCTTTTTTAAAGTTACTGAATATAAGCGGTTTTCTAGCTGTGGCTGATGGACTTCGACGCAAATATTCATGCGTCAAATTTTGGTCTGCGCCTATAGACTTTTGTATGCACTGATTTGATCCAAGTTTGTAGTTGATTTCAGAGGAAATTAGAAAGCAACAATTGCAGCTGTATCATTCCCTGCAGTTTGCGATTCATGGAGACTTACGCAGTCCGACTTAGCCATGCCGTGGATCAGTGCGGTCCTCATTCTGATATAATTTCACAGTGAGGCAATGTGCGCGTGTCCACACGCACACACCAACTCAGACCGCCGTCCAAAAATATTTACTAACAAAGATCTACTTATGTTCTTTGCAGTAGGCAGCACGGCTAGTCCAACGTTAGTGGGGCTGGCTCACAGAGCTTGGGCGCATATGACGACAAGTGGGTGACGAAATTGCCGAACTGCGTGGGAGGGCTCCAGCCTGCTTACAGTCTCCTGTGAGAATGACCTTCTAAATGATCGATAGATGTTGCGTGCCTCTCATGTACTCCTTGTTTTGGAAACCATATGAATGCAGACACGGTGACCTCAAAGCGACGCCCACACGGCAAAAGTATAGAAACACGAAACCAGAGGACGCTCAAGGTCGAATCATATTGTCTCATTTTCAGCTAGATACTTCGACCTGACCACGATTTTCCGAAGGCGTCTGTGTGTCACACTGCATCTTCTGCGAATCTGGCAATGTTTATCCATGCTACGGGGTGACATTATTGGAGGGTAACCTAAGCGCTGCAGGTTTACTGAGATGTATGCGGTAGAGTAAGGAAATAATGGCCGTTAAACTATGCCCATCCAGCTAGAGCAATGAAATACGAAGCCTGGGGATACGTTGCCGAGAATGTTCTTTTTTACGTACTGATCTCGAATAAAGTTGCTGCAAGAGGTCTGACGCTGTACATGCCATTTCCGTATGACAGATTACTGTTGGGAAATTTCGCTGAACCCCACTTTCGGCAAATCTGTTTTGTTCTGTTATCATTCTTTTTGTTGAAGTAAGAACAGGTGGGATACTGAAACAGGAATTAGGCTCCTGAACTAGCATATGCACCACAGCAAGGAAAGAAAGTAGACTCCGATCTATAGCATGTATGTCATATGCCAGGTAGCTTCCATACGTCTGCAGTGCCAGCGTGTTTCAGCCACATTTCCTCTAAGATATAAATAAAAAGAGGCAAAGGGTTTAGATTTCAGAGCATTAAGTGAAGCATCAGTTGGGCAACAAATTAGATTTTTGCCAAAATTAAATCAAATTCTCTTGGCGCTGGCCTTAAGTTTTCCGTCTATTCCAACTGATTAAATTTTCTGTTTATTTGATCAGGCCGTAATAGCCCTGTTATACCTAAGTAACAAGAGTATATCGAGTAGATAGCGCATTTTTGTTATAAGTATATCGAGTAGGTGGCGTTTTTATCCGACGGACGTATATCAAGAAAATACAGATTTCTCGAGATACTCAAAAAACGGCGACAGCAGAGCGCACCGCATTCTTTTCAACCCCATTACCCATGGAAATACTAATGTCTGATACTAATTCGAGCTATACTGTTTCTGTCGTCCCTTCCAGTCCTTCAAAACCTCCTACTATAACCTTCATTTGAATGACAAACATATGAAAACGCAATGCACCCACAACACTTTTACAGTCGCACGAAAGAGGTGATGTGTTTTTAAAAAATAACAAAAACAAACACGTACATTGCTCTCCGAGATGTCCTAGGTTCATTTCATGGCCGTCCATCGTCGAATCAGACGCTTACCCCGTCGAAGGTTTGGGGATAAGTTTGTAATTAATCATCATGGAGGACCTACCATTGGCTAACGTTGAGTTGCTGTGCTTTGGCACTCTTTTTGTTGGAGTATCCAGCGACCTTTTAAGTCGTTTTATAAGGGATAACTCTATGTCGGCAAGGCTAACCTTGCAGCCAGCATTTCACATCCTAAAGATCTCAGCTAGAGTTGAAACTTAATGAAGATCTACCCGTGACGGTTTCGTATCCTGTAAATCTTGAAAGGCCTTCCTCCATTTCCACCTTTCCTTCCTTTTTTTCTGTGGTCGCGAGTCCGAGCCTCGGGTGTTCCACACTTCGGGGTTGGGTATAACTGGCTGACGACGGCTAATAAGCCAGAAATGGCCATTCCAGTCTCCCTTGTCTTTGTCGGTAATGTCATTCTGTCCATATCATGCACCGCTATGCGGCTGCTGGTTGGGATCGAGAGAGAGAGCCCGTAAGGCACAACAGAACGAGTGAGTTCCGTAAGAACCATCGGTGAGCGCCCCATACCGTTGTATATTGCCGATTGAAAACCGACAGGGCAACGGGCTCGTGGCCCAGTGGTTAGAGGCATGGACTTCTAACTAACAGATCGCGAGCCTCGGGTGCTCCACACTTCGGAGTTGGGTATGACTGGCTGACGACGGCTAACAAGCCAGAAATGGCCATTACAGTCTTCCTTGTCTTTGTCGGTAATGCCATTCTACCTTCTGAAGTTTACGTGGAGACTGATTACATCAGGAAAACGGACGTGGGGGTCATTTTAATAAAGTTGTCTAACGAACGGCCATCTAGACGAGCGAGGTATGAAAACTAACGAACTTATTAATGAAGGCATAGTGGCAATAGGGTAAAGGCACTAAGAACATAGACAGGATAAAGAGGGTGAAATCACACCATGCACTCCACGCTGTCGTCACGAGAAAATGGCTACAGCCCGGGGGGTGGATGGAAGAGAAAGAAAAGGTTTTCCGGGAACGAGCCCTTTTTTCTCTCATCCTACGATTCATGACCAATAATTCGCCAAAAAAAGACTTTTTTTACTTGGGACCTTGAACGTTCTGGAATATTGCGGCCGATAGGGTGTCAGTCGGGGATTGGCCGTTTCGCGTACGAGAATCCCCTCGCGAAAAAATCTCGAATGTTCGACTGACCATTGATTGGGCCGCATGCGCGAGCCAAGGCACCACACGTGCTAGATGTTGCACTACGCGCTGGTTGGCTGCTTACCCTCATGTAATTTGCGCTCAAGTCCCCGCCCCCGCGCCCACCTTGCTGTGGGGCACGCGGTGGATATCGTCGTGCGTGTGGTCAAACTGTCACCAAAATAATCAGCCTAGGTTTGGAATTAAATTAGGTAAAGACAGTTGTAAGAAATAAACGGTGAGTGGCCTATGCGATTTTTCCTCTCATGTCCGGTCCCTTTTTCAGCTTGGTCGGGGCCACTTATCCGGGGATATCATCAGTGTTTCTCTGGGGGCAGTGTTAGTCAGACTCCATGTTCCCACGCCGCCCGCATGACGGGGTCAGCGTGTTGAGGGCGGTGGAGTTGGGGTGAGAGGGGAGGGGAAGGAGAGGGGTTCCGGTGAGATTGTAAGCGCTGTCTGCATGTTAATCACGCGGAGTGTGTGTGACTGTTCTCAGGGCGGCGGGACGGCGTGCGATCACCACCTGGAGTCGGTCAGGGAAGACAGACTGCTTGTATCAACGTCTTCTGACAACAGAACGCTGGGTTCGCTAAACGAATGGCCACTGCTTTAGCTGTGGTTAGCAGCCGTTTGCGCAGGCCCTTAGATAACTTTTAAGGCTTCTTTAGCGTCGGCTTGGTGGTTCGTATCGACTAGATGTGCGGGACTAGAACTTGAAATCGATCGATTTTTCCCTCTACTTAGCCAGGCAGGAATTATTCGCCTACCCTCTTTACCAGGCGCCTCGCCGTACGGCCAATATATCCCGCTCCACAGGAGCAACTGAATGAATAAATACGCATGGATGTAGCCTGTAACGGCAGTCGGTCTTTGCTCCCCAACCGTAATAAGGGGGAGTTTGCAAAGAAAACACGTAAGTTCGCAGCGAGGAAGGCACTCGAGAGAGCATCCACCACCACCACCACCACCACCACCACCACCACCATCATCATCATCATCATCATCATCAACAGCAGCAGCAGCAGCAGCAGCAGCAGCAGCAGCAGCAGCAGCAGCAGCAGCAGCAGCAGCAGCAGCAGCAACAGCAGCAGCAGCAGCAGTAGTAATAGTAATAGTAGTAGTAGTAGTAGTAGTAGTAGTAGTAGTAGTAGTAGTAGTAGTAGTAGTAGTATTTTACTGAAATCATCTACAACTGAATGTTCTAACATTTTGTTGTACATTTTCGCGGAAAATATTATGTTAAATGTGTATATTACTGACAATATTTCAGTACCATGTCTATTTATAGTGAGATATTGCATGTACCGTTTACAATAGGGTTTTCAAAGGCATTGCCTATTACTCTTAAAATATACTGACCTATACTGACCTAAACAGTATGGACGTCCCTGCCATTCTGCCCGTCTGCTGGGGCCACCTCATGGGTCAGGTGTTTGTGCCGTCTCCTGCGGCAAAAGCACTCCCCTGATGCGGCCGCAACAGCACGAAAAAAATTACACGCGGAGCCGCCATTGTGTCGAAGCTATGATTGGTTGGCATGTGAGCTAGAACGTGGATGCGTGGACGCTAGGCTCTGGGACTGACAGTCCTCGCTGGTGAGATGACACATGTTTCTGGGTGTTGACGTGACTCAGCACAGTTTGATAGGGTGCTCGTCATATGTAGCCTGATGAGTGATCGGGCGTTGGCGTCACGATTGGAGCTCAGCTTGATTGTTTGTGCACTTGTCGACTGACAGCTAGCAGCCTGAAATGGGCCCATTAAATTGGCGCCTACAAGAACACCAGTGATAAGAATTGAGGTCCCAGGATGCACCGCCGGTCGACATCAAATTAATTGGGAAGGCTAGAACTTTCATCGTTGCCAGCTTAGATAAATTAAATTTTGGAACGAGAAGTAACCTGCCAGCCAAAAGACAGTCCAGCCGCGAGCGAGAGGCGATTAAATGTTTTTATCAGAGTGATCATCACATGAGGCAGCAGTTAAGGATGAATAGGGGGTCAGGGCATTCACCTGCGCTGACACGAACACTCTGAGAGAGCAGAATCCACAACCAGTGCAACATAATGTCGGAAAATGAGTTTCCTTTTATAATGGGGGTAGGGCAGTATCATAACTAGAGTGACTCATTCGGTTAGTTTCAAAAGGACTGGAGGGCAGGCTGTGGGACAGGCAGACTTACAACTAAAGTTAATATACCTTTTTTAGAAATATGGGCCGTTTACACAGTACGCCAAGTAGTAGGCGTCGTGGATTTTCTGAGGGGAAAGTTTTGAGACTGGTTAACACAAGTGAATGCAGGTGGAAACATGATTCGCAGGAAGCTGCTTCATAAATAATTGTTCAAGGGAGGTGAACCCCGGCCAATAGAAGAATGGAAAGGAGAGTCTCCATTAGAATGTCGAATTACCGTGAACAATTATAGAGCTCCCTAAAAAGGCATCTAATGAGGTATCGCGAAGGAAGCAGCACTTCGTGCACTGTCCAGGACGCTCTTGCTCAAGGACGATCTTGTATCGCGAGTTGTCTTTGCCCGAAAAAGAAATAAGCAGGAACTTTAGACTAGCGCATCCAGCAGCCGCTGTCTTTTTCGTGGTCAGTATTGTGTTTGTTTGTTTGTGTGTGTGTGCCCCCCAAATGGCTCATGAGGTAGGTGCGCTGGACCAACACGGGGTCATATTTGATTTTGGCAGGCGTTATAGGAGTTGTGCATCATAACCAATGCCAACAATGGGGGGGTGGCATACCCGGTTTCTGGCGTACGTCGCGAACACTGGGAACATGTTGTTGTGAATCAAAAAACTGATTATTTTTTTGTGTGGAAAAGGGGATGTGTGGTGGACCGCCAAGGTGCGGGCTCGAACGTGCCATCCACCTGCGCCCTCCCCTGTATCTGGTCTTCTTGACTCTTTCTCGACACGGGGTCCAGTGGGGAGGAGAGAGTGTGGTAGATGCTGCGCAAGTCCACTATCACTATAAACCAAACTTCTGCACAAGTCACCGTCCCTGCTTCCACCCTGCTGTGGGGCGTGCGGTGGACATCGTCGGGCGCGACGGTCGAACTGTCGCGTGTGCGTGTGTGTGTGTGTGTGTGTGTTTGTGGGATTACCGACATGGAGGAAGAAAACAAGGCACAATGGCTGCTCCTGAGTGCGGCCTCTATGGCGGCCCAACTCTAGTAGAACCCAAATCGCTCACATATTTTGTGTAAACCTCGAAACGTCTGTCGGAGCAAGCCGTGTGTGGCACGCGTTGACAGGTTGTTTAACTTTGTTAGCCACCGTACTCGAGACCGCTTCTGGTCGTCCTGAGTCTGTACTGGCATCAGGCCCAGATAGATGAGGGAAAAGAGCGTGCGGCGGATGCCGCTCTGTGGAGCGGACGGTGGACATCGTCGTCCGCGACGGCTGTCCTGTCTTACTTTTGACTTTGGGAAGGTACTTGATAAGCCATCACAGAGAAGATCTGAGGGATGGGAATTCAGGGCAGGAGGTTTACATGAATTGAGAGTCCTCTGTCCTCTAGGGTCCAGCATGGTGTTGCTAGTGCTTCTACCTCGGAATAAGCGAAGGTCGAGTATGATGCCGCGGCGGGTTTTGCTTTTGGTTAACTACTTCTTCCGATCTATGTGGACGGCTGCAGCAGGAAAATGGGTTGTGAGGCCGTCATATTCGCAGACGACGTAAAAACAAATGGGGTAAGATTAGTAGTGCTGATGGCGGAGAAATTTGCAATTTAGCATCGACAGAGTGAATGTTTGGTTGAATAAGTGACTTCTGAAGCTAAATGTGCCCGAAAGCTTGGACCGAATGGTCTCCTCAAACACCGGTATACTATTAACACAACTACATAAAATATCTGGAAGCACAGATATGTGGAAATGCAGATGATAGCCAATATGATTGCTATCAGAACGCCGTTAGAAAGTGGTCCAGAAACCAACTAACACGTTGTGTTGGATGACGGCAATAATTTTTCATAGATGTTTTGGCAGATTTTGAATAATTCTTATTGACCCAACTGTGAAAAACTCAGCGCCTCGGTGGGATTCGAACCCACACAGTAAGGGGAAGGCTTTAGTACAGCCAACGCTCTAACCACTTGAGCTACGAGGCTCCGCCGGACGACGCGAGTTTAATCACATTTGGGTCAAGTTACCCGCCCAATCTACTGCAACGTCTGAAGTCCACCAAATCTGATACAGCGAGTTGACTGCCCGAGCAGGATTTCCTAAGTAATTCACCTAGAAGCCACCAGATGACTATCAGGCTCATGTAATTCATAGGTATTTTGGCAGATTTTGAATAGTAATAATAGTAGTTTTATTGATAAGCGCTTGGTGCGCACTATCAAAGCAGGGTGAACAACTATTTAAATAACGAGACATACAAAATAACTTTAACCTAAAGTTCCGCATTAACAACTAATTGTCCGGTGGACTTTCCGGAAAAAATTTTATAAAGTAAAATATTTTTTGTGATCCTCTGGGGAAATGTCTTTTCTTAAATAATACTTGTAATAATAATGCCTGCAAATTCTAAATTGTATGCCCTTAAATATAAATGGCGAGCTCTGGGCAAAAACCCGTGCATTAGTTATGCGTTCGACATATTTTCGTAGGAACTGTTTAGAGGGATTTCCTGTGTCTTTGCGCAATCCCTTCTAGAATACGGACCGCTGGATGAACATCGTGGACGTGTGAAGATACTGACCTCCCCGAACAAGTGTAAAGCAGGATGGCGAGGATGGTCGAGAGCTTTAGTATCCATGGTACCTGAAGAGATTTCTGTTCGGAGGTCCTTGCAAGCACTTCTTTTCTTCAGACAGAAGACATTTGAGGACGGCGGTATGCTAATGAAAGAAGTTAAATTTTCGGCCGAATGCGTTCAACTTGATGTATGCATGTATGAGACAGATGGATTCGCAGACAAATTACCGTAGAAGATGAAAGAAAAGTCTAGAATTAATGAAATTGACTGTCAAAATGGACAACTGATTCAGGGCCTTCCATTGTGACCAAGTGGATGGCTTTCGTCAGACTGGCTTAAGTTGAGCCTGCAGCAGTTCGCCGCGGTTATAAACATAAACCAACGTGTATAATGTTTGATTCAAAAGTTCATGTCTATTCGGATCTGAACTTGAGCACGTGCAATGGAAGTCATAGAAACCAGGTTACAGCACATATGACGTAGACCTGTCGCAGTGCGACTCTAGCCCAGCAATGGCCGCACTGCTGGTCAACTGCCTACGTCGTCAATCATTGTTCCTGCAGTTTTCGGAAATATGTAATGTGCGGCTATTGAGTTCGGACAAGAAGTCACGCCCTCCTCGTCCTAAGTCCCAGTCTTTCGAAGAAAGACGGAGGCTCCAGAAGGGTGCCTCCAAACAGACAGGTTCCATCCCAGCCAGCGAGCTGCTGAAGGATTTTCTCCAGTCCCCCCCCAAACGACTCAACGTTCGAAATCAAAAACAGAACCAGAACCGACTGCCACTACACCCACCGACACCTGCCGTCATGCCAGGTCTGTGCTGGAAAACGTCATAAAGTCGAAAGACCTCTTGAAGGACTTCTTAGACGCGAATGGCAGGCCTGATCGGAGGTTTTTTCGCCAACGGCCGTCTACAAGGGGTTTTGTTGTAGAAGAGAACTTTTGCTCAGGACACACAGAAGCTCTTCCACAGCCGGAACAACTTAGCATCTTTGACGAATTTCCTTTCCCCGGAAACGAAACCCCATGGCAGGCCGCCAACCTTCGGACGTGGGACCGCTGTCGCCTTCTCCGCTGGATCCCGTGCTTCCGCCAATCCCACTGGACAATCTCTCCTTGCCCCAGTTTATTCTTGTAATTAGGTTTCCCCTCTTTAGTCTCTTATTGTACATAGGCGTTTAAGTACATAGAAGTTACCGAAGCCATACTTTCCTGGGCCGTCTCTCGCACTGACATTCGGGCCCGTCACAGGCCCAATGTCAACAAAGACAGCCGTAAGACTACCTATTAGCATTTGGGTCGAGATACAAACCCACCACTTTTTCTAACCTAACGTAAGATTGAAATCTGTGCCAAATTGTTTTGCGAGTATACGTCAAAACAGATTATAATTTCCAATATATTTTGACTTGGTAAACACGACGAGGTAAGCGCCGTTCTCACTTTAAATTCGGCGGACGGAATTCAGAAACGACATTTACGGTGGCAAAGAGCGCGTAAACGTCCCAGAGCCAATCAACGAAGGCCAAATTATCGATCGCCGCAGACACTGAGGCAAGGTCAACCGAAGTCTAATCGCCAGGTCATCGGTACACTGCGCTCAAACGACGGGGAATGCGAAGAGCAGAGGCCGTACTCTGGTCGAAGTGCCGACATAAGAAAGGCATGAAGGAGGGTCAGATTGCAGGTGAGAGCGATCAAGTTTACAAGGCACGATGAAAGAAAAAATTATGCCTTCCAGCACAATCCCTTGGTCTACCTTCCACAGCAAACGAACTTTGCAAAAGTGCTTGCATTTGCAGCCCTACGTTAGTTGACATGATTTGAGCCAAAGTTACTTAACACTTAATAAAGGACAGTTCACAACAGGAAACGTAATACAAACTGGATCTTAAAAATCATCTAAAGGGTGCGTGTGCAAGTAGTCACTAGACACGTTGTAGTAGATTCCAAGGAATGCCACCTACATTACTCGGTGGCCTTTCGTGTCCTGATCGACTTTGTTTACACCAGCTCTGGAGGGCACACTGGGGTTTCTAGAACCACTGGATAACGAGATAAAAATACAGCAGCCATCTAGCCGATTCATGGACAGATTCACTGCCTATACTTCGAAAGCCGATTTCCCCAAAACCTGAGTTAAGCAGGGTAATTCAAATTTGAGTCGGCCAAGCAGCTCGAGTGTAAACAGTGTTTGCTGAAAACATGCATGCTTGGAGATACGTATGTCCCGTTAGAGCTTTCCATGATTTTTGATAGTTTTGCTACAATTTTGTGGATTTTTGTTCCATTTCGTGCTATATGAATGCTAACAGATTGGAATCATCCTGAAAGAGGCTATGTCAGTTCATTTAAAAAGTCCTTTTTTGCCAAGTTAAAATCGTCATATTCAAGACATTTAACAAGTAGATCTTGACATCCCGCATTAAATATTTTTCCTCGTTTTTTTAACTAGAAGACGGCGTACCAGCGAAGGAACATTGGAGTTTCTTACGGTAGTGTCTATGTGCGATTAGTGGTTCTCGTTATATTTCAGTTCGTTCTGACACATTCACTGGTTTTTGGCCGGTTCTGCCTCCAGAAGGAATACCGAGAAAGACAGGAGATACTGGAGTGACCGTTTCCGGCTTACTAGCTATCGTCAGCCAGCCATGCCCAACTCCAGTCCTTCATGACATGGGGTCCCAATCCGGATTTCTTGATCACTAGGAGCTTTTAAGTCCAATGATCTGATAGGGACCAACGCTTCCATCGTCTTACTGTTTCAGTCAGCAGTTGGATGTTCGCTCCGACATGCAGCAGTGCCACTATGCCCGCAAATATTGGCTCCACATCAAACTTCTAAAGGGGTGACTGCAGGGTTCCAGTAGCTTTTACTGTCTCCAACAGAGACACGTTTCGGCGTAGTTGGTAAGCTGGTAACAAGCGTCTACTGACACAGGACTAACTGATTTCGTCCTGTAGTTTAAAATTGACAGTTCAGATTGTACTGCCTTCGCTTTAGGTCACCCTTTCCCCCTAAATATCAAATAAGGGACTGGGAAGACGAGAAGAGGTGAAACAGTGGTTCAGCACTCAAATAAGCGGTCCGAATGCGCAATACCACAGAGGAGAGTGTGTGTGAGGGTTAGGCACATGGATCGGTAGGGCGCAGTTGTGAGTGCCCTCACAGTAAAGGTAGGTCTTTCGCTAGACTCCGACGAGGGCTTCGAGCTAAAGTTAGGGTACATAGGGTTGGGAGGGTTAGCGTTGGAGTTAGGGGTGGGGTTTGGGCTAGGAAGCATGATCAAGTAATCCCCGGACTTTAGCGCAAAGCCACTTGAATTAGGGTGGGGCACATTATACGCGTGTCCAACCATATCAGCTTTTTGACGGGCACACTCTAGTTACCAATTTCGAACGTCATGTGGATGCCAAAGCGCTACTAAAGAAGTGTGCGTTTTTTGCACGTAATTCATCAAAAATATCTCCTAGGAAGGATGCTTAAAAGGTTCGCTTCCTCTACTTATTCTTCAGGAAGTTGCGCCGCTTTCAGAAACCTGTATTTGAGGGCTGTACAGTTATCCCTCGACCTACTGCAATGCGACTTTCGCGGATTCACTCTGTCGATCATTTTATATGCAAGCATATTTAAATACATATCGCAAATTTCTCTCTGCTTCACAGTTTTCTGTAGACAATGGGCCTTTTTTATCTCTGTCACATGCTTCCTCAGTTGGTTTTACTGCTTGATTTAAACGAATCTTACCTAATATCAGGGGGAATATAAAGAGTGCATATTGTGATCGAGGAGGGCTCACCGTACGAAGTTCATGCATATTTTGAAACGTAGATTATGTTTTCGCCTGTCGGGGGGGGGTTGCTTTACTAGGTGATTTGCTAATCCTTTAGTTTAAATGCATACGTTCCTTAAGGTGTCTACCAAATGGTCGCCAGCTTCTTCTGAAATGGTACTTGCATATAGTTGCATTAAATGATGACACATTTTGCCCCAGCTTGCGGTTAAGGTACGATACGGTTTGTCATTCCCGCACTGCAAATTTTCTCCCAAAATTAGTAAAAGAAGCAGCCCCACGATACAGAAAATAATTTAAAGAAAATTACCTAAATTAAGGCTCCGTCGGCGATGCACCAATAAACTTTGCCGATATTCTTAATAACAACTCAGTGCGTGTAAATTAAACGGGTAGGGTAGTTGAAATGGTTTACAGAACGAGTCGTGGTTTGTAGACGATAAAGGTATCACATTCGACGTGAAGGGATGCCAAAGGTTGTCCGTGCTCTGAAAACCTTTTAAAAAGTGCTTTGGAATACGGCTGCGCCACCCTACGGGAGTTAGGCCTCTTCTCTGTCTTACTGACCTCTTTCCTCGCCTGACTCCATTGCGGATTCTTCTCCATTTCATCTTCCTTACCTCTCTCCTCCTCCTCGTCCCAGCCGGGGCCTTTGTCATCCTGTAGTTTGCTCTGAAGTTCCACAACGATCCGTTTCGCAGGAGAGCTCGGTAAGGCCCTACCTCCGTGGCCACTTTCACTGAGACACGAAGGCGTCCCCGAGGATTCCGATGGCGCAAGGTTAACACGAGGCAGATGTCGCATCCCACCAGCCTGCTCTGACTCCTGTTCCTTAACCGGTTCTGCCGGGGGAGGGCTGCCTGCGGTGCCCTTCTGGTGGTCGCGCAGGCGATTAAGCGTCGCGACCAGTTTCCGCCTTTCGTTCTCATCGGAAAATCCCAGCACAAGGTATCCTGGCTGGCTGATTCGAGATCCCGCCAGACAGACTGCAAGTAATTTTCGGGGGTCGTCAATTTTGTAGTAACCCTGCAGGACGGCAACGGGAAAGACGGTAATGACGTCACTGATGATTTTCAGTTCTTTTGAAGAATAGGACAAAGTTATGCGTCTTGGGAGGGGATTGTCTCGGACACTACGCAGTATTCGTTTTGGTGCGCTGGGGTTGAACAGAGGACAGATGTCATTCTTCAGGAAACAGTAGAGAGCGCAGCCAACTAGGCCGCCTCTGATTCGCATTCTTGCGAGTGTGAGCACAGCGCGGTGGTGTGAAGGCCCGGCAGAGTGGAGGGTTCGGTTTATGTAGAAGGCCAACGGTAATGTACTATAAGGATCGACTGTGTGATTGAGTGGAAGGACAAGCGCAGGCTACTGCAGAAGAGTACAAAAGTTTCGGATTTCCATCCTGGTGGTGCTTCGTGTACTTTGCCACTGCATATTCTGATAAACAAACATAAACACCCTAAGAATAGGGAGATATGGCATACACTTGCAGTTGACTTTGTTCTGTCTGTTGAGATATTTGTTCGAAATATTTTACTTGTGTTTACGTAAATGGCTTTTAGTCGGATAAGTAAGCACTGCTCCGGATGTACTTAGTACGACTTCGGGGAAGTATGCAGAGGTGATGGAGGTCGAACTAGAAGAAAGCATCTAATTCGCTAAGTATTTTTTGATTTGGGTCAGATTTAAAGTGTTTTTGAAGTTACGTTAAGCAATACGATCGGTGTTTGAAACGTTATCAGGCCGGCAGTTCAGGAATTGGATGTCCCGATGGGCCCCTTACAAAGGTCGACATTGACATTGTCATTTGCCCATAGGTGCTATGGCAGATTACAAACGATTCACTTTGACCCAACTGTGAAAGACTCGGTGCCTCGGTTGGATTCGAACCCACGACAGCAAGGGGAGGCTTTAGTACAGCCAATACTCTGACCATCTGAGCTACGAGACTCCACAAGACGATGTGAGTTTAATCACATTTGGGTCAAGCTTTCCCGCCCAACTTACTGCAACGTCTGGAATCTACCAAATCTGAAACAGTAACCAGACAGTCCAAACAGGATTTCCTAAGTAATACGCCTAGAATCCACCAGATGACTACCAGGATCACGTAATTCATAGGCAATCATCTGATGGATTCTAGTCGTGTAAGTCAGCACTGCTTCGCATGCACTCAGTACGACTTTGGGGAAGTATGCAGAGGTGGTGAAGGTCGAACTGGAAGAAATCACCTAATTGACAAAGTATTTATTTGACTTGGAGTCAAATTTACAGATACAGTAACGTCTTGTTCCATTAGTGGACTCCACCGGTGGGAGCCTTCAAAAGGTCCATACCGACAGTGCCAGTTGTATTTGGGGAGAAAACTCGGAATATCTTCGTACAAGGCTACTCAATTGTCCCTCCCCCGCAAGCACGGGACAGGGATATGGACCTCCCAAACTACAGGCGGCCTTATGCTATATTCCACGGAAGAGAGAGGCTACTAATGTTAATGTTGAAGTTGGGGCAGAGAAATAGGTACCCCCTGAAATTTAGTGCACAGCCATCTGTATTACGCCGGGGTCCACATTCTCGTGTCTGTGCCTGTCTTCTAGCAAAAATACCAGCCACAGGCTACATATTGAAAGATAGAGCGGAGTTCACTGAGAGGCGTGCATACGAGTTTTGACATTGTATCTAGCCAATTCAGTCGCTCATTTTCAGAGACGAGTAATCGTATCCACGGCTCTCATTATCCGCTGCATATGCGCACTGCCTGGCGTGTGGGCCACCTGCTAGTCTCTCATGCGTTCTAGAAGGCGCGCAAGCCACGTGCCCCCTCGCGAACACACTCTGAAGCGCACTCATGTCCTGTGCGTAACCTATCTCATGAAATGTTGGCTGAAATTCTGAAATGCGTTTTCGATTAGGAAGGATTACTTGGTCGCAGTTGTAATACTGATTATCTTAAGGCATACTCTTATAAAATTTTGGACTCGCTAGGATGTCAGCTTTTAAATTCACTTTTGTTCCATCTCCTGTAGAAAGCGTGCTCGGTAAAAAATGACTACTTAAGTAGCATGCATTTTTCCCATTGATTTTCGATGGTGTTGGAACTTCAAATATATTTTATAGAAACTACAAACAAAAATAAGCTTTCTTTTAGTCATTCAATAGAAAATCACGTCTTCTTTATATTTTATGCTTACAGAAGGAGTATAATTAGGTTTTAAAAAAGTTTTCTAATTGCCGAATAATTTGGAGCCTAATCATCCGTTGCATTAGTGCTTAGTGATTACACTCTACAAGGTGCATGCGTTCCGCGTAAAGAAAATCCCATATTTTTCTATGTCATTAATGAGATATCATACAGGGCCCATAAAATTTTGCAATGGATGCGGACCATAATGTACATTTCATGAGAAGCAGTGGTAAACATCCAGGTACGATGCTATGTGAATGGACGTATCGCGGTCTCAAACAGTCTGATAATTAGAAACTTTTTTAAAACCTAATTATACTCCTTCTTTAAGTATAAAATATAAAGAAGACGTGATTTTCTATTGAATGACTAAAAGAAAGCGCATTTTTGTTTGTAGTTTCTATAAAATATATTTGAATTTCCAACACCATCGAAAATCATTGGGAAAAATGCATGCTACTTAAGTAGTCATTTTTTGCCGAGCACGCTTTCTACAAGAGATTCAAAAAAGTGCACTTAAAAGCTGACATCCTGCCGAGTCTAAAATGTTATAAGAGTATGCCTTAAGATAATCAGTTTTACAACCGCGACCAAGTAATCCTTCCTAATCGAAAACGCATTTCAGTATTTCAGCCAACATTTCATGAGATTGGTCACGCACTATGGGGTTTTTCAAACGAATTGCTAGGGGGAGGGGAAAGGTTTGTGGCCAAGGGCGCCAAGACAACGGTTTTCTGAGACTCCTGTTATCCAGATGCGAGCTCGTTGAAGTAACAGAGAGGGAGAGAATGAACTCACTCATCCTCACTTTCAGGTAGAGAACCTCAGTGGTCTGCTGAGTCAAAACTACGGCGAGATCGGCGGGCAGAGCACAGCAAATGATCTCATGCATCTCGTGATGTACAGCCGAATACATTCTTAGCCTTCAAACGCACTACACGTGGACAAATCAAGGGCGCCTTGATAGGTTCGTTTATCTCCAGACTTAGGGCCAAGACAGCGCTCTGAATTATGGTTGCCCGAGTCGGTGTCTGGGGCGTGCCACGCTGATTATATCCTTGCTATCAGTGGTCAGGCCAAGAATAAATACAGGGTAAGATCGCAGTTGGTAGCCAGGAATAGGGAAGCGGACGCTGACCTTAACCCTAATTCTAAACTTAACCCTAGCCTCAGACTTAAACTTTTACCGTAAACCCTGATGACAACCCTAGCTCTAACCTTAATTGAAATCGTAAACGTAGCCGTAGACCTTAGACATAGCCGTAACTGGAAAACCTAACCGTAATACTGAAACCCAATCATACGCTCAAACCCTAAGCGTAACCCGAAAGCCCATGCCTAAAAACATAACCCTAACCCGAAAATTGGAAATCATTAATCGGTACCCTAGTCCTAACCTCAAACGTATAACGGAAGCCAAATGAGTCAGATGTGATTATAGTGCCCCGCAAAAGAGCCTCAGAAAACAACTCTCCGCTACCTGTAATAAGGGTCCTGGCTACCAACTGCGATCTAACCAACTACAGTATAGAATGACTGAACTCACTCATCCTACATAACGAATTTCACGATGAAGGAGGAAATAGGGAATTCACTTCCGTTCCTAGATGTCTTTTTTCCGTCGCTACCCGGATGGCAAATGTATTGGAGGAACCGACCAGTACATAACAAATTCTGAGGCTGTAAACGCACGCTATACTGCTCAATAGAAAACCACCGAAGTACAGCGCTCGCCAAACTGGACTGAAGCGAGCGTTGAAGCCGCCAGGTAGCTAGAAGTATTCCTGGAGTGGCTGAATGGCTTGAAGGAACTGGATTGAAAGACCCGACCAGAGTAATAGGGAATAGGAAGAAGTCACGGAAATCGTGATATAATCATTCGAGTCAGTCGGAGTAAGAGCCATTCGAAGTGCCGAGTCAACGTTTCGCTATCGGCGATGTTGAAGTTAGTCATCGCTTATAGGCTTTGGTACAGGTTCTGCGGGGTTGTCTACATCGGTGAAATGAGCCGAAATCTGTAACAAAAATTAACAAACATCAGGCAGACATTTTGGGATCAGAGCAACAGTCGGGGGAGTTGATCCATGCCACAGAGGCGGGAGGTACATTGAACAGTGACTCTATTTAACTCACGGGTTGAGGCCATGATGAGACATCAGGACGGGTGAAAGTGTCCTGGCTGCCAATCAAGCGTTCAGCCGGGAGATACGTAAAGTTGCCTGCCTCCCACCTGGTCTTGAATACCTACTTGAATGAAGACGGCCACGTCGGGAGGCTGTCTGGAACACCGAGTAGCACGACTGGCGCCGAGAACGGCGAGACACAAACCAAGGTGATGTCGGGGTCTTTTTGGCTCACACAGTTAGCACTAGTGGTCCACGTGCCAGACACAGCATGCTTGCAAACCACCTGTCCCGTGCGGAGCACTCTTCAGTCTCTTAAGCTGGATGGTCACAGTGGCTCCTTGGAATGTGCGTACTCCCGTCGCCACGCAGCGAACTGCCAGTTTTCGACTAGTAGCAAACTCCCCTGCGCACCAATTGAGCATATAACTTTTAGCACATACTCGTTTTAAGTGCACTTTTAGTGAACTCCAGCGCAATGTATGAGGCCATTATTTTATGGATCACTAATCTGCTGCGCTCTCTTACCCACTGGAGGCGTATCAGTGAACTGTGTAATAATTAGAAGGTAATACTTTCCCTTTAGCACAGTAGAAAGGACATAAATATGGGCATTGGGATGATATAAATGGCCTGGTTCATAAACACCTCAGATTATTCAGTAATGATTTTTTAAAATCACTATCTCCTCGGGCACACATACAGGAAAGATATGTAAAATAAACATCAGAACGCGTCTCCTCAGGAGATATGCAGGTCTCACCAAGGACAGTTGCATTATTACTTGGCGTAGTTGGGAGGAAACTTCTGTTTGCACCTCTGTTTCTTCATCCTCGCTGAAGGCGGATAGGGGAGTAAGACGAGGAGCGACTGAGAAAAAGTGTCCTGTTGACGAAGTTACATGAGCTGATCTTACTTGCAATATCTCTGCTACCTTTGTTGAAGACTTTGTAAGATTTGCCGTATCCCTAAGAGGAGCCACACGGTAGACGCGCTGAGCCAACACGGGGGCCAGATCGGGGTCCGACAAGTGTTTAATGGAGATGCGCATCCATAACAAATACCAAGACTGGGGGTGTGGCGGCACGCCTAGGCGGAGGTCTGTGCGGCACCAACTGAGATCCGAGCCGCCCTTCTCTCCGTTTGTTGTGTAAAATCCTGGTCAGTTATACGCTGTGGACTAGTGTGTAGTGGTACGCCTACAGTAGATGTGCTAACTCATGAAATGTCAACCAAAATTTCGAAATGCGTTCTCGTTTCGAAAAGATAAATTAAGTAGTGTTGTAAAATTAATCATGATGCAGCATAAATCTATAATGATCTAGTTATCTCAGGGTGTCGGCTTTCGAAATAACTTATTTTTGGCTGCATGCAAGATCCATACCCTGCAAAAATGACTACTTAAGTAGTATGCGATTTTCTCATTGATTTTCGATGCCCTTGAAAATTCAATTATATTTCGTGGAAAAAATGCATAAAAATATTCACTCTTTTACTTATTCGGTAGAAAATCAGGTCTTATTCCAACTTCATACTCAAAAGAAGAATATAATTCGGTTTTAAAAAGTTTATAACTGTGAGATTTTTTAATACCGTTAAATGGCCGTTCATGAAACGTCATGTATCTGCATTTACGAATGTGGATTGTAAAGGTAACAGTATTGCTCAAATCCACTGCTTACTTTTATGAACCTCATATGGTCTCCCCTTAACACCGTAGAGAAATGCATGGTTTTAGGTACACGGAAAATATACAGCTTGTAGTTTTCAAACCCTGAATGCAAGTATAACAGCAGGTCAGGTTCAAAATTATTCGGGAATTAGAAAAGTTTTATAAAACCTAATTATACTCTTCTTTCGAGTATGAAGTTAAAAGAAGACGTGATTTTCTACCGAATAAGTAAAAGAATGAATATTTTATGCACGTTTGCCATGAAATATAATTGAATTTTCAAGGGCATCGAAAATCAATGAGAAAATTGCATACTACTTAAGTAGTCATTTTTGCAGGGTATGGATCTTGCATGCAGCCAAAAATAAGTTATTTCGAAAGCCGACACCCTGAGATAACTAGATCATTATAGATTTATGCTGCATCATGATTAATTTTACAACACTACTTAATTTATCTTTTCGAAACGAGAACGCATTTCGAAATTTTGGTTGATATTTCATGAGCTAGCACATCTACTGTTAGCTTCGAAATCAAGTAATATGCTTACTTGAAACGCGCTCCGATCTCATCTAATGCTTCCAAACAATACGGTTATAATGGCGAGCAAGCTTTTTTGATACTTCTTTAAGTCTCCTCCAAAGAAGACTAGGATTAATTGACTGGGGGACTGAAGATGTCAGTCCCTAAGGGGTAGTTATGTCTGGAGGATTAATAGTCCCAGGTGGTCCTAAATAATTTCACTGGCGTGGACTTCAGCACGAAGGTTGACCTTGTGTTGCATTTTAGTGAAGGTTCTCCGACAGTAAAAAGCGAGTCTAAAAGGTGTTTTTAAATTCATAGGTGTTGTGGCAGATTTCAAATAATTCACTTTGACTCACCTGTGAAAGACTCGGTGCCGCGATTGGATTCGAATCCACGACAGCAAGGGGAAGGCTTTGGTGCAGCCAACGCTCTAGCTACCTGAGCTACGAGGCCCCAATGGACGACGCGAGTTTACTCACATTTGTGTCAAGTTCCCCCCCCCCCAACCTACTGCAACGTCTGGAATCCACCGAATCTGATACAGTAAGCTGACTGCCCAAACACGTAGTCATCTGACGGGTTCCAGTGGGATTACTTAGAAAACCCTGTTGGGCGATCAACTTATTGTATCACATTTGGTGGTACCAGATGATGAAGGAGGTTGGGCGGACAAACTTGACCCAAATGTGATTAAACTCACGTCGTCCGGTGGGGCCTGGTAGATCAGGTGGCTAGAGCGTTGGCTCCACTAACGCCTCCCCTAGCTGTCGTGGATTCGAATCCAATCGCGACACCAAGTTTTTTACAGTTGAGTCAAAGTGAATGTTTTTAGATTGTTACAGCGAACGCCTTTGGCTGCGGACGACGTCAGGCTTCAGTGTTAAATTTCACATATGAATTCTCCACTGTTGTGTGGTAGGTATACAAGTCGCCTTTTCTCAACCAAACTATTGCACATAAACTATTTAAATCTATACAGGCCTTGTCTCTGAAGTACAGCAAGAGTTAAAGATGTACTTTCTTCGCCAAAAATGACTTTTCAGCCAGACGTGAAGGCCTTTACACTGAGCCTGGATAGCTAAATTTCTGGTCGGGCACGAGAATATGGAACCCCTCGCTCCAAATTTCACGATGGATCAGATTTAGGGTTAATTTTGGGGTTGGGATTAGAAAGGTAGTAAGCGGGGTTACGACACGGGAATAAGAATGTGAGGCTGCCTCCAGTACTGGGGCAGGTCCATATTTCCGTACCTTCTCAATGAACTTTGTCTCGACGTATTAATGAACTAACAATTAATGCTTGTTCTCCGGATCGAATCATTTTGGGTTACGCACTTTGGGCGCCGGTTTCAAAGAGACATATCTGGAACTTAGAAAGTACTAGGCAACTAGTAGTTCTGTTTCGCACGCCAAATCACACTGGAGTCATGTTTCGCACTTGTTTATAATTAATCGGAATAGTCAGTTCTTTCGGGTATTCCTTTCAGAAGTGTTTTGAAAATATCTAACAGGTCCCCGTCTATGAGCTTTTCAGCCTTTATAGCAGGCCTGCGATTTTATGGGAACGTTTACTCCTTTGACGACCCGAACAAGGAAATCGAGCGAAGTCATCATTGTCCTGTTTAGACTGATGCCGAATAATAGGAAAAAAGGAGCGTTTTGACTGGCAGACTCGGATTGCATTTTAAAATGTTCGCCCCAAACCAAATATCTGGCTGCATGCAATAATACTTGTTGGAGTATATTTGACTTAATTATTATTTTAAACGCTTTTTTTAAACGTAATCGTGCATATTCCGCTGCGTTTAATTAATTTTGCATTAAAGTTCTTATTTTCTACTTTGTTAATTTATTTGTCGGACACTAGTTTCTGCCTTTTCGGAATTTTTACTTTTCTCAAAACATCGTATTTTCGAATCAACCCATTACTTCTTTCAATACCTTTTTGGCTTTATTTTTGGTCATGGTTATTGAATTTCAATGAAGTCCTTCAGTCAATAAATGCCGTCGGCTTTCTGGCTTACGGAGGAGATTACGTGATTTCCCGCATGTGTTACCTGTCTGGAATACAATTTTTAACCATGTTGGACTGCTAAAGAAAAGCATTTATGTCATTTCCATTCTACAAAATAACGTTGCCTCCCATAATTGGCGTTTAGAGTGAGAATTCGGTTTTCAATTGAATTCAGGGACGATTAGCAGCTTGGAATGAAAAAATCTACATAGGCTGGTTACTAGAAAAGGTTCGTTTGAGGTGGCCAGGTTTCAGAAAGTGGTGAAAGTCAAAATTCCCTTGCTCCTCATTAAATTTCTTTATACCGAATTGGACAAGGAAAATATTTTTATGTTGGAAGTGCCTTCATCGATCGGGTCACGGGACATGCTCGTTCTATTGGGCATTTTATGTCGATCTAAGCCCAGTAGGAATCAGCATAGCGACTGGTAGTATGTGCACATGGTGATAACCGGCAAAACCAAGGGAGACTTGAATGACCAATTCTGGCTTACTAGCCATCATCAGGCAGCTCTACTCGGGCCCAGGTTTGCCGCACCTGAACCTCAGTCCCACGGTTTAACTGGCAGACAGCTGATTCCAATGACGCTCACGGATCAGGGAACGCGAAATCAAAGCTCGGGTATCGTGAGAACATGGGCTTCGGTAAGGCTGGCGGACGATGGTTGATAAGTCGCAAATGGCCATCCCAGTCTTACTGCAAAAACATTTCTCTTGGGATTTTTGAGTATCTTGTGCAATTACGCATATTTTATCGGGTTGGTGGAATTTAGGACTAAGTAGATAGCCACTACTACTTAACATTTGAAAGGATAACCGTATTCTGCTGGCACCTTTGCTGTGGCTAGTATACTACTGTCTCGAATGAACTTTTCTGAGTTCGCGGCCTCTTAAAAATGCGGTGCAACCAAATCGTTTAAAGAAGCACACTTCCCGTGTTTCGACTAACTACAAGCATTATGTGTTCAGGATGTTTTGAATAAAAATCGACCAAATACAGTTCGTCAACATTGCACCCCTCCTTTTAGAAAATTCTGCTTCGTTTTGATTTTTAAAATAAAACACAAAAAGGGCATAATATACGTTTTAGATTTGTGGACCATATGCTCGTCTTCCAAGACTTTCACCCACAGTTTTGATATAGTCCTCATCGAAGTCGCCTCTCAGAACGGCCATTCGAGGCAGCCGATTATGACAGTTTCTAACTGATGGGACATTTGTGCTCATGATACTCAGCGCCTCCGAATTTGCATCCTCAGAACTGGAACCCTTGTTGCTTCCAGCCAGTGGCATTCGCTTGTTGGCCTGGCTATGCACTAGGAGACCCGCACCGACGGAATTATTCTGCGACACTGACTCACATTTGCATATATTCTGTCCTTCTTTCCATTCCTTTACAGGCTGCTGCTGCTGCTCTTGTTGTTTGGGGGATTCCTCACTTTTTCCACCGTAGTTCCGAAGAACGCTGTCCAACTGCCATCTGACAAGGTCACTGTAGAGTCTGGCTTCACTGTCCTGCCCAAGAAGCCTGATTACAAAGCAGTCGGACTTCTTTTGTTCGGATGTTTCAGTGAGCAATGAAAATGTGCTCGTTTTGGAGTCCACTTTGAGTGCCTGAACGCCCTGCGACCAGTTGAGTCTGCCAATCACTTTGTTTTCAGCAGATATGAGTCTGAGAGAACTGAACGACGCGCTGATAACGACCTCGCTCGGCGTCGTTTGGGCGCACAGATTGAGAATGTGTTTTGCCAGTTCGCTGTCTTCGAAGTTAGGCTTCTGGGAGGGGCGGAACTTTCCGAAAAGCTGAACACGCATTTTAGGACTTTTGATGGCCATTTGCTTGGAGGAATGCCCGCCTTGGTCAAGATCAAACGTGTTGTTGTATCGTCTGCCAGCAGCCGCACCGGTTTGCAGGTGAGTGTATTTATACTGAGACAGGTATTCTAGCCTCTCACTGACCGAGAAAGTTACTAGCCCTTAGTGGATGACGGCTGCTAGGACGCATCCAGTGGAGTTCACCTGTCTGCTTGTCTAAGCACCCAAACTTGCACACGTGACGAAAGCTTTCGTTTAGGCATTTTGCGCGCTGCTTGCACTAAGCACTTTAGACCGGTCTGCAAACCTGGCTGAAAAATTCATTAGATAGGTGCAGCATTTTTAGATTGGCAAAATTGAGAGATCCGGGTTGATTATTTGAAGAAGATGGGCTCCCTGGAACAGGTTTATTTAAATGCTGACGTTTCAAAGATCTTGGTCGGCTCTTCATTGTCAAAGCGTAAAATGCACTTAATAGATCAGAAATTTCAATTGGCATGTCACGTTGGTCGGTCTCATGCTGATCGATTTTTCTCTCCTCTCGCTGCCTCGGCCTCTAGGGAGATGGTTGAAGGGCGTCTTATCTGCGTGCTTTGTGAGTCACCACTCCGTCGGGGGGAGGTGACTGAACCAGTGTCGGGTGGTCGGTCTGGCAGTTCTTGTTCTTCCTCTCCGAGTAAACCCAGTGTCAGGCTATCTCCGTACGACCTTCTTAAGTCCGGGGGAGGTTGTTTGGCCCTGAGCTCCACGATTTTGATGACGTAGGACTTTGTAAGCTGCAGGAAGGTCCAGATGCCTGTTGATAGAGTGGGCATCGGAGAACCACACCTCGAGAGTTACGAACAAGTGGAAAATTGGCGCTGTCAAAGACAGCTGTTGGGTCGCGTAGAAAACGACCTGGGATTATGCTGTCCGCGAGTTAGTTATAAAAATTTACTCAAGTTAAAAATTGCCCGAAAAAATGGAAGATTTCTTTTAATATTCTACGATTTTTGACGAAGTCTGCAGGGATGATTGTGCAGTAATATGTAATTATTAATCACTTACAGATCTCGTCATTTTTTAGTTGCCTGGTGTTTAGACGCTGCATTATTCAAGAAAATATGCATGAGGTATATATTCAGAAACGGCTCATATATAGCTTTCTCAAAATTCGACAGCGAGCGATTACGAAGTCGGGTTTTATCAAAAACCTTTAGTCAAAAATCGCTTTATTCTGCGTCATAGGCTGTTAGAACCGCCAGGAGCACTTAACTTTGGGTTTGCCAACCTTCTCATGCATGATTTTCAGAAAATATTTGGAGCTTAGAACCAAAGCGCGATTGCTTTTTAAACATTAAGCCTGTTTTGTATAAAAAGTCTGTTAATATATCACAGGATTAACGTCTAAACTTGTTTGTGGATGCGTCAAATTCGGCCTCATTTTTGTCCCTATAAGTAGGCAGTTTAGGGACAGATAACTATAGCAATCGTCTAAGTTACAAGGAATCCTTCCAGTCCTACTAGCTGTGGAATAAGCAGTTAACAATCGAAAGTTCAGGTTCTAGAATTAACGGGGAACAGTAGGGGAATTGCAACAGCAGCCGACAGGACAGCGGGTCGGGGGCTAAATAATGGGACTTTGGATTTGGTAACTTCCCATGACCAAAGAATTCGGGTTTGAATCGCAGGTGAGACTAACCTGCGATGAAATAGGACTAACTGAGACGACGTTCGATAAGCTAACAATAACTACGCCAGCCTCCTTTGCAATACGAAACTGGATATTCGACGTAGTCCGTGAATGCCATGCAGATTATTAAATTTATTAATTCTTTCCCAGGCATTCTTTGACACGGTTTAAATCCGGTTTCATGACGGCACCTTAAAAACTTGAAAAGAGGTGGCTCCAGGAAATATCGGATCATAATCATGTTGGATGATTCTCTGAAGGTTCTGATAGGCTTGATCGATAGCTTAAAACATATATTTCGTAATTTATAGATAACCCGCTTACTTACTTAATTTAATTAGCATCATTTGATAAAAAGTATGTTAACTCAATTAGTCCGTCGTCAGTGTTTGTGCGGAACGCTCCTCGGCCTGCAATGCATGCTAAGTAGTGCGTGAAAGACGCTACAGGTCTATCAGATACACTCAGTTGCCCATCGGAAATGTTTCAGAACTTTCATTTCGTTCATGGGTACATAAGCATATATCAACGTCTGTACTTAACCTTTCTAACTTAATAAAAATTGAACAGAGTTAGAGAGAGAGAGAGAGATCCAGCGTTTTTAGGATGTCTCACCTACCAAGCGAAACGCTGATCCAATAGTAGCCCTGTTATTTTGTGTGGAGTTTATCCCCTTGAGTTTCCGGCCTTGTCCGTGAGGTTTCTACCTTTGACAGGGAGGTGGGACATGGGCGTATGGAGTCCCCCCCCCCTATAAGGGGTGTCCTTGGCTAAATTACAGAAGGAGGTTGAGGTTAGGGAAAGGTATTAGGGTTAGACTTAGGAGGGCCAATGTTAGGACACGGGAGTACACACTCCTTGGGAGTTTAGCGCAAGGATACCTGTAGCACAGGGAGTTCTTATTCCTGTGTCCATTTGAAAAAGGCCTTGTGTGCCACCCCGCTTGCTACGACCCCCGGTTTTCCTCAAACCATATTATATTCCCCCTAACCGTGCAGATGTTTATTAGACCTGCGCATGTCAATCACTATTACAGTTGCCTTGAAGTCATTCTTTAAATGAGTGCAGAAGTCACAGACACGACCTGATTACTGGAAGGTGTGCATTCAGGCTGCTTGGTAAATTAGCAGTTAGGCGTAAATGGAAAAACGCTTGGATAGACCACAACAAATGCACTGCAGCTACATCTATAACCGCTAACGTCAGTGCAATAATCACCTGTCCTTCACGCCTTCATGGGTCTCACTGAAAAAAAGAATTTCATCATACTTCATATCGTGTCGAAACCCTCACAGTCGGTAACACGCGTACTTGGATTACACACCCAAATGCGTGCACCTGAGGATAGGTGGGGAAATTTTTTCTTGTGGAAATATGTTATTGATGGGGTCCTGTGTGAAACTTGTTTCGCTTTTCTGTTAAAAGTGACAGTCGAAAAACAACTAACAAGGGAGACTGGATTGACCATTTCCGAGTGACTAATTGCCGTCGTTCGACCAAATCCAAAACGGAGAAAATATAACGTTAACAGGAATCCAAATGATCATGGATCCAGAGGTCTTACCCCTTCACTTGCAAGCCAACGTCCGATCGCTTGTGGCTGAGAGTATTAAGTCATCATAAAATGACGGCGCGGATTTATTTTAGCACAGTTCTCACTGCAACATTTATGCCAAATAATACCCATACTTGGTTCCGATTCTTATGACAGATTTGAGAGTAAAATCGAAATGTCAGGTGAGTGAAACTCTTGCTGCAACAATCGAGTCTCCTTATGGACTGAGGGACGGGGAACCATGGCTCAAGTAGTTTGCAGCTCACGCAGTTGTCACCTCTCAGGAGGATTTATGTCACCTCAGACCGGAAGATGTGTTCATTGTCACTGGGGAACCGCGAGCTTATGAAGCTCTCGCCTCATACCTGGAATATGTACTCGTCTGTTCATAAACAGAAGCTCAGTTTTCTGTGACCTTAACTCTCACTTGAAGAAGATTATTTCCAAACTAAGGAGGACTAAAAACCCAACTTTGGATGACGCAGCAGCTGAGGTCTTGGGCAGACCCCAACCACTAGGACCTTTAAATTACCTTCGGAGTAGGAAGATGGGAAGTTAGACGACAGCAGAGGGAGAATTGTACTCTGTTCGACATGAATGAGGAGTAAACTAGAGCCGGTTGGTAGTCAGTCGACAGATGTTCACGTCCGGCACCCGAGCGGCTTGAGCCGAAGCATGTTTGCCTGTGTCTTAGAAATGATTGGTCAGTTTGAAGCACCATGATTGGCCGAAGACCAGTCGATAGCTCTCGGTATTAGGGATCGACCAGAGACGATGGCAGCACCACACAGGGCCTCAGAATATCAGACAAACGGCTAGGACTGATGTCTACGTGACAGTACGTGCCAGACAGTTGCAGCTTTGTAGTAGACGCCCACAGTGGGCTTACTACGTGGCCAGACAACCTCTTCTACGCAGCTGTCTTTGCGAGACTGCAAAAGCACAGGCTTCTGGTAAAGCCTGTTATAGTAGTATGATGGAGACCCACTCACTGCGTTGTGCGCCAATACGGAAATTTATTTTATGGTCGAGTTAACTCTAAGGGGAAGGGACTGATGGCTAGACAACCTATATCTCCGTTGGTTTTCGGTTAGACCTAAAAAGGTTCTAAGCTATATGCCACAAATAGGCACAAAGCGCAATCCTCTGCGGACATTCAAACGGTTTAAATTACTTGCCTCATTATTCCAAACGTCCACTTAGCGCAAAACGACTGGAAATCATGACCAATATTGTTAGCTTTTTGCAGCTTTTATCTGCATAACTTGAACGGCTTTGGTTTTTGTCCCAAGCCTTTCAATGAAACCGGTTAATATAGGAAATAATTTTAATACTGGTCGCCGAAACACGAACCTTACAAGGTAGGAATGCATGCCCTCTGGGACGAACTTGTACCCGTAAAAATATGAGGTTGGTATTAAGACGACAGGCACTCATTTGCCATCGGTGTCGATACACACCTACAGTAGGTAGGCTAACTCATGAAATGTCAACCGAAATTCCGAAATGCGTTTTCGTTTCGAAAAGATTAATTAGGTGGGATTGTAAAACTGATCATTGTGCCGCATAATTCTATCATAATTCAGCTCCTTAGGATGCCAGCTTTCAAACAGACTTCTTTTCGGCTGCACGCAGGAACGGCACTCTGTAAAAGGTGACTACTTAAGTAGCATGCGTTTTCTTTTTTATTTTCGATGACCTTAAAAGGTCAATTATATTTCATGGGAGACATGGATAAAAATATTCATTTTTCTTTCATTCGGTAGATAATTACGTCTCCTAGTTGTATGCTCGAAGAAAGGGTTTAAATCGGTTTTAAAAAAGTTTTCACTTCCCGAATAATTTTGAACTCGACCTGTCGTTACACTTGCATTCAGGGTTTCCAAACTACAAGACATATATTTTCCGCTTACGGAAATCCGTAATTTTCACTACGGCATTCAGAGGAGATCATATGGGGTTCATAAAATTTAGCCGTGGACTTGAGTCTTATTGTTAATTTTGCAGGCAACACTAGTAAATGCAGAGACATGACGCTTTATGGATGGCCATTTCACGGTATTAAGACTTATCACAATCAAAAACTTTTAAAACCAAATTATATCCTTCCTTCAAGAAGAAAATTGAAAGAAAACGCAATTTCCTATTGAATGAGTAGAAGATTTAATAGTTTTATGCATGTCTTCCATGACGTGTAATTGACTATTTAAGGGCATCGAAAATCAATAAGAAAAATGCATGTTATATAAGTAGTCATTTTTACATAGTGTCTTTCCTGAATGCAGCTGGAAAGAAGTTTAGTTGAAAGCCGGCATCCTGAAGTAGCTGAACTGTGACAGAATTGTGCCGTACAATGATCGATTTTACAACCCTACTTGATTAATCTTTTCGAAACGAAAACGCATTTCGGAATTTCGGTTGACATTTCATGAGTTAGTCCACCTATTTTACCTCGGACTAGCATACATGCCCTAATTTATTTTTAACCTCTTATTCTCCCAGGTTGCAAAACAGCCTTCAAAACAGCAAAAGTTTCATTCAGAGCATGCAAACACGAGACGGTCCTTGGGACAACATTTCTAAATACGATATCTACTAGCCCATGTGTTATTTCACTTTTACATAAACTGAGGATAATTCGGAAATAGGAGGCAAAACTGACCCCATTGAATCGAAAATACTTTTTAAATAATTTATATCTCCTCCTTCTGCTTAATGGGAATAATGGAGACAGCACACAGAGAGGTCAGGACATCAATACTATCTAGCACCGGTAAACAGAACCGATGCTGTTAAGCTGTTACTTCTATTGGACAGGTATCGGCCGAGAGGGCTGATGTTGTGATGGAACGGTGTCGGTGCTGATTTTTGCGCTTGACCAGTTCATTTGGAGCAGTGAGTTATCCGATCCATATGGATGCCTTTTGAACGGTGATTTGAGTGTTCCTTCGGGCATGGCAGTGGGCTGTGGTAATGTGCTGACAGGTCTGGAGGTCGTCGATCGGCGTTGGCTGGCAGTAGCCGTCGGTAAAGCTGACGTCAAGAGCGACGACGGAGTCGAACGGTCTAGTGCGTGGATGAGTTGTGGATTTGACAGGGTCGACAATGAGATGGTGTGCTGGAAGGCAGTTCAGCCGCTTGATAATGTCCGCTGTCATGACCAGAGAAAATATAAGGGAAAGAGCTGTGGTGACCTGATATAAGTCGATACAACCAAATATCTGGGAGATGCAGAATTTGTTGCGGGAGTGTAATGGGGTCTTAGAATGGCCCGAATGACGTCCGTATCGAGGAAAGTAGTGCGCGTGCTTCGTCGGGAATTCTGATGACGGTCTAGATCGGTCAGGTCCACCGCCGCTTTTGACGTCAGCGAGCTGGCCACCACAACAAACGTCGACCGACGACCTCCAGATCCCACTGCCGTACCCCAAGGAACCCTCACTTCCGCGTTCAAAAGGCATTCACATGGACCGGATAACGAATTGTCCCAAATGAACTGGTCAAGTGCAAAAATCGGCGCTGACGCCGTTGGATCACAAAATCGGCCTTCTCAGTCGAGGCCTGTCCAGTAGTAGCAACAATTCAACAGCACCTGGTCTGAAGAAGAAGAAGAAGAAGAAGAAGAAGAAAGAGAAAAAGAACAAGAACAAGTAGGTGCGATCACTGGAATTCACCCGTTCGCTTCTATCGCCATCAGCTCTGACTTTCAGAGATGGATATTGTGGAAAACCTAACCACTCTGTGTGCTGCCCACATCATTCTTGTTAAGTAGAAGGACGGGAACCCGAGACATTAAATGGACAACCGACAGCTGACTAAAGTCACCGTTTGCTAATCTCCGTCGACCGCTTGCAACGACAAGACTGTGGGACATTATCCTGCGTCCTCTGGTTTCCCAGCTTACACCATCCTCACGGCTACTGATTAATAAAAAGCCAGCGAGGGAATCGTTCCAAGACGGTTCTTCTTCATCCCATTGGCCTCTACCATTTCAATGGCCTCCTCATAGCTTACCTTTCAGATTCTGGTGGGATTCATCCCCCGATGGCTTTACATCATCAGCCTGTCTAGTATACCTTGACGACGTCACTATTCACGGCAAATTCGTCAATTACTCAGTCATCCGACAATCTCATCCAAGTACTTCTGAGATTAGTAGCGTCTGATCTAACCATCAACCCAAAGAAGTGCCAGCTTCCTCAGTGTCAGGTCACCAATCTTGGGCATAGTAATTGAGAATGAAGCAGTTGTGAGCCATGAGAAAATTCGTCTGGTATACGGCAATCGCGAACAGACGTGCGATTTCATTACCACCGTTCCATCTACGGTTTACTAACACTGCAATCCGGCTAATGTAGAAAGTACTCCCATTCGTGTAGATGGCAGAATGTTGACGAACATCTTTTCCCTTCAAAGGAGCTTTACCATTCATTTTCATTTACTCATTCCCGGTGGGAACTTCCAGAGCCCTGTATCAATCCTGGACACTGAGGTTTGTGGGTTCGCAACCAATACACTTGTTAGTTGACCTGGGTTGGATGGATGCGAATACTTGATGGTTCATTTCAGCCAGCGCCTGTACTAGGTGCAACTACACGAAGAGAGAGACCCGCTCTAGTTGACCCTCCGTCACAGTAAATTCTGGCGTCCACTGTCTGAAAACCACTTCATCGTTCACATGGCTCATCAGTTACCCCAATAATTGCGTAGTTTTTGGGAATAGCCATGTATGAATTGCCAGATACTGAAAACATATTTCGGGAAAAGCGGCGTAGATTTTATCGCACGAAAGGAGCTTGAAGTAGATGCTTATGGAAGGGAAATCATACCGGCCTTACATCGGGTATCGTATGCCTTACAGCTCAAGTGACTAGTCATGAAGCTGAATGAAATCAGTCGCCTCCCTAACAGAAACTTATTAAGGGGGAGGCGCAGAGACCACCGTAATTATAGATAGCTGAACCTAACTGGAAAGATTATGCCTTATCGGTATTCAAATCGTAGGTATACAGCTACAATGATTATGTATCACAGGAAAGAAAGATAGACTTTCGAATGTGCCATAGGGATGAGAGTCACGGTTTGTTGATGCAGTTTACCTGCCAGTAAAGAGTTTGCGCTTTTTCCATAGAGCGGCGGCATGAATGGAAAAGCCGGCAGACGAACAGTTTCACAATGCAGGCTGATATTCACCTTTATTTTAATGGTTTATTCGCTCTATTTCGGCAAAAAACAAACGCAGCCTACTTCTGCAAGCACTTAATGCCCCATAACGGCGAGGACAAATTTAACTAAGCCTGTCAAGAATAATTCTCCGAGAATACGTCATATCAAAATTAATGCTTATTTCGATTCTGGGGAAGCTGTCCGAAAGCGAAATTAGTTTACTTTTAATAAACTGGGACTGGCACCAATCTCGAGGGCAAGCAAATATTCAAGGAAACGCGTCCCGCATCACGTGTCTAGTTCTTACATTCTATAGTAATTTATTTTAACTTATATTTGAATTTTCGGAGCCCCTATAGGGAGCTGTTCAGAACCTTAAAAGCAAATCACAATACAGACGCAATTTCGGAATGGATGGCGATAGCACGTTGGTTTCCCATAGAATGTCAGCTGAAAAAAACTTGCCTAGCCTGATAGGATCAGCGGGTCACACCTAACATCATTAAATTATCCATACAGATTAAGTCTTCCGTAGGACACTGACATTACGGTACCATAAGAAAGACCAAGATACACAATGATAATTAACAGACACTACAGGCGTTTACATTTCATTGAAGATCGAAATTTTATTGTAATACGGAGGCCCACAAAACCCTGAACTTATATATCGTGATACTTTCATTGTTAATTTGATCTACGAACTTGGAAAGGCCATAAATTTCACTATCTAAGGTGAGGTTTTAGCGCCTCAAATCGATTTATTCAGGTTATGAACGATACCTATCAATTATTTTAAACGCATTTTGTACTGAAGTAAAAGAATCTAAAGAAGTGAATTGCTATTGTGGCCTCAGTTATGCTCTTATTTTAAGTTGGGTAGCAAATAAATTGTCAAACATTGGAACATGGTCCCCTGTAATACAGGCGGCATCACACTATCCTCTAGCGGAGCATATATTCTGCACCCCTTTTTGATTATAAGCATAACCCTAACCCTAGCTCAAAACCCTAACCTTCACCCTTCTAACCCTAATCTTAGGCATCAAACCCTAACCCTAGACACCTTGGAATTTAAGGCAGAGTCAGTTGCAATACCGGGGTTCATGTTCCCGTGAAACCGTGATAAGTCACTGAAACGAACATGACTTCAATGAAAATGCATACATCGAAAGCTACTCGGTCTTCGCAGGGAATCACATTTTTGCCAATGTGGATTTCTTTCGGTTTAGCATATTCTTTATTCTGTATAAGGACGAGAGAGGGAGAGAGGAGTATCCTTTCGTTTTGAATAGAAAAGGATATTTCCAAACAAAAGGGGATCACCAGTTATTAGTATTTCCTTTTAAAGAAGACCAATAACGTTACGTCGGGTTTTAGTACTAAGTTACTTCCAAAACTGTGCGGGTTTGCTTTTGACACCTCTCAATTCTAATAGGGTTCAAGTTCAGGGGGACTAAAATTAACTGGAATTTCTGAAGGGAGATGTAACTACGTTTCGTTTCAAAAGCCACCAGCGATTTCATCACGCTGTTGGGCGAAAACGAATATGCGGGTAGGCAGCTGTGGTTTACACAGTCTCCTGGGGTTTTCTGCAAAACGGACATGTACAGCTTCTGCCAAGATGTGAGCTACAATGCCTATGATTTTCTCATCAACAGAATTCATTGCAGCCCCATCTAAACGCCCCTTTCCGTCATCGTTTTGTAGATTTTGCCCGTTGGTGAACTCAAATCCCTGTCCGTAGACAACCGTTATGTTGCTGATACCGACACGATGCTCTTGTCCGATTAAGATCTGACGTCTTGACGGTGTGCGTACTAGTATGCCACCTGCAGTTAACAGTTCGACCTGAATCGGTCAGACTTCATAGATGCATCTCATTATCTGGCTGTTTGCCTGGATACCTTCAGGGTGACTTTCACATTCTCTCTTAGTTTGCTATTGACAGTGTCTAAAAGAGTCGAGACGAAGGTCGCGAAAAGGTACAACAACATTCTAGACGCCTAAGGTGTGACCCAGAAACATCGTTTACTCGTTTTTCAATGGCGAAGATACATTCATCACAACAGAAAGAGAGAGAGAGGTAGACACGGTTACTGGGTCACACCGACGGACTCATCGAACGACGCCTCCGCTGAATTTTCTAACAAGTTCGCGTCGGTTTTATTTGTTGCTAGGCTAGGTTCACTTGTCCACTCCGCCTACTCGTAAATAGAAGAATAGCTGCACAGTTCTAAGCGCTAAATACCAAGTTGGAGTGCTGTGAGTCATAATTAACTTCAAATAATAGCTGAAAATAGATCATGTAGACACTCACTTGCCGTATTCTGACTGCCGCACCAAACTATAGGGCATTTTGATAAATCCGTTTTTGTATCAGATTTCTCAGAACTGCTGATGAAGATTCACACAATATCAGATGCTTCATCCTGGATTGAAGATATTGCTTTATGCCTTTATCACCGTTATAACGAATTTCGGCTGCTGAACAAAAACATACGTGCAACAAATGAACTTTTTGTTCAACGCTCTATCACCAAGCTTCTCGAAGTGAACTTCTGCAAATGACCTTTTGGCGAGAGCCTTATGTAAACGTTCTGCTTTTGAAGACGAACAGCGCTGCTGAGCATGGTTGTCTGAGAAATATTTAACATTTTCTGTTCTCCTAACCTCTTCTGAAAAGTAAGGCGGTTACTCGAGACTCAGAATTTTAATGAGCATAACTTGGTTAACACTAAGCACCACCTTGTTGCCCTATGCGAATTACCTCACAAATATGCACCTACAAATCCTGACTCCAACGTTTTCGGTCCACTTACATGATTGCTGCCCAAAGTTGAAAACTGTACATGACTAACAAAAAAGACCAACTCCCCCTTGAAGTTATTCTCTCATCACGAATTTCACGCGACCAAGTATCCCTCCCGTTTGCAGATTAGCAAGGGTCAGTAACAAAAGGGCTTAGAAAAAATCCAAGTACCTGGCACAGTGGCCAAACGCGCTCAAAAAACGATATGCGATTTAGACGCAGTGGCTAAGTTTTTATTCTACTTGTGGTAACAGGCATCTCGAAGTAAACACCCCACTAGAGGCGCACCAGGGCGACTGTGCCAAGCTAGTAGTAAATTCCTTGCAGGTTTGCACGACAAGCGTCGGAGAACATAGGCACAAATGGGACGGAGGAAGACTCCGGCCACTTTATTCCCAGAGATTAGATTTCTTTGCACTTTTATTTCCTTAATTTATGATTCATTTGTGTCTGTCTGAAAAAGAAACTCACCTACTCCTTCCACTGTCCCTTACTCTAAATGTACTTTGCTATTCGCGACAGTTTTTGGTCAGATGTGGTTATGTAGCACCACCCGAGTTGAGCAAACCACAATCACCTATAATACGGGTAGGTGGAAATAGACCTTTTTGCAGCTGAGGAGGAGGAACGCACAGGCGACGACGTCAATTAGTTGTACGCAAAAGAAAAGCCATTGGGAATGCGTGGATATACTTTGAGTGGTTGAGAAATAGTTACCTTAACCCCTAACCCTAATTCCTAACCCTGACCCCTAACCCGTAACCCTAACCATAACTCCTAACCCTAACCCCAACCCCACCGGTATTGTGTCCACCAGGTGGGGCTACATAACGATATCTTGCCCAATATTTTATTTGCCTTATTGAGAACCTTCAATTTGTCAGAATTACACGAGGTGGACATTTATATGAGAAGCCAAAAATGTAGCTTTTCGGTTTATTTACCAGAGTAAATACAGTTGCTGATCCGGCTGAAGAAAGGTCGCGATGGAAGGGAAGTATATGCGATCGCTAGAATCATAACTTTTTTCGCCTGTCATGTGGATTCACATTTAAACCCCCCCCCCAGCAGAGACAATACGGGAGGTGAGCAATGCATGCGCAAGGGTTCGCTAATTCCTGCAAATCAGATTTTCGCTTGCATCGGCAGAGGTCATGTATTCCCTACAGCACACAGACCACCCATCCCGCATCCACGGATGTTTTATTGGTTTATAGGTTTTATTTATTAGTTCGGAAGTATTTTTTTGGAAAAAGCGACATTTGCAGAAACGAAGTAACTTATTGAAGGCCCAGTGTAATCCATGGCAGGAAAAGGAATCACAATGCGACGAGAAAAGCATGAGAAGTAATGACAAATACAAGGTATGGTGCTTTGTTTGTTGCCCCTATACCCTTTGTACACTTGTGAGTCTGGCATAAATCAGAGGTGCTAATTCGTCAATGGTGGACTGGTTCATACAGCGGGACGTCCCGCTTCTGTTGCATTGAAAAGTCGCTTTATATCAATTACTTCTGAATTGAGATCTGGGCTGTTGGCCGCTGAGATTTTTCCCGCTCATGCTAACCCTCCTTTGCAGGTGAATGCACACGAACAACCGGCCATAGCCAGTGATACTCAACAGAATTTTAAATCATTTGATCTGGAAATAATTGCCAATGCTTCAAAAACGGCCTACGAGTTGAATGCGCTGGACAGACATGAGGGCTAGATGGAGCTCTGTAGGCGTTATTTTGGGTGTTCACCCATAGCAAGTTTTAATCAGAGCCGTCCTCCTTCCTTTTGCTGTTGAGTAAAAATCTGGTCGGTTATTTGTTGTTGACCAGAGAGTGTGGTGGCGCGTTCGGGTGAGGGTTTTCGCACTGCGGGCCTCCTACGCCCTCTCCCACCTGAGGTTTTCTTGATCCGATCATATCTTTCGGCACAGGTGGAAGATGATGAGAGGAAGTGGTAGATGCTGCACAAGTCGATCACCATTATAAACTAATTTATGCGCGAATCACCTTACCTACTTCTATTCCCCTGTGTGCCACACGATGAAAATAGTCGGAAATAACTGTCCACCTGTCGGAAATAACTTGGATATCAGGGAAACTCTATGTTCACTGCTGCTTACGTCTACAAAAACAAATTTGAAAGAATTTATTGCTCTTCTTCTTCCTCTTTTTATTTGAAAAAAGACTTTTCACGGTTCAAATAAATCCCAAATAAACCGAAATGACAGAACTCCACGTACGCCGTATCATTGATTCAGGTTTGCGCTACGACATTTTATGGGACGCCTCCTGTAGATGAAACCAAGTTGGGAGGACGTGTTTGGATTTTAGCAAACGCACGCGTTCGTAGTATGCAAAAACATTTACCAGGCCAGATCATTTAAGCGCGTATGCGCCCAGCGCTTACAGCTTCAAAAAAATCAGGATTTCTTCTGTTTATACCATCATGACAGCACTTATATTTGACACAACTTTGACCTTGTCTGATGTAGCTGACCTCAAGGATGTCGCAAAATCTACATCCGAATTGACGAAAATGTGTGGTAGCGAATCTGGAGAGCCAAAATCACTCTTTCTTCCAGTTGAAAAAACTGAACACAGAAGGCCTAGGGACCATTTTAATGTCTTAACGGACTCTGTTGAGACATGCTTTGAGTTGCTTTCCTCTTGTACGCAATCAGATGGACAACGGCGTCGAACAGAGAACATTAGCGTTGAGCTCATAATTGAGGCCATGAACAGCCCGCCCTGACCATCTCAGTTGTTTATTCGGATCGTCTGAATTATTTTATCGATATCTGGGTATTTATGACTTCTATACTGATAAGCAAACACGTACTCACCAAATAAATCGAGGACCTTCAATTCTTTCTGAGGTAGGACCATAACGACGCCCTGTTGTCCATTTTATGACCAAATGGTGTAGACTCGGAATGACGTTACAGTTCACGACAAGCCGTTGTTTCTATTTCGCTGATTTTATTTCTGACCGGGCAAAAAGGATTCCCTGCCCATGCTGATGTTTGTCTAATGGACCTTCTTCTTTAGTGTTCACTGTGAGGGAGTGCATCCACAATGCACAAAAATATAGAGCTTTGTGAGGAAAGACTTTGAGTGGATGTTGAAAAAATTGCGGTTCTTAATAAACATAGAACACGCTGACAAAAATAGTTTTTATGAGGTAAGTGTGTTTTCAACCTTAGTGTAAAAGTAAACAGTACCCCCGAAATTCCAGGCAAAATTCTGAAATGTATTTTTGATTCGAAAAGACCACATACGTGGGAATGCAACATTAATAATAATGCAACATCAACCCAAGATATTCCAGTTATGTCGGGGTGTCGGTCTTCTAATGAGCTTTCCTCACTCTGTGTGAATTGTTTTCTTTTATTTTCGGTGTCCATATAAATTCAGATATGTTTTTTAGATACAACAAATAAAAACCTTTCACAAAACATTTGACGTCAAATTTCCTCCTTTTCAATTTGAATCTTTGAGAAAAGGGTATATTTGTCATTTAAACGTTTTTAGGTTTGAGATTTTTAAGGCTCGCGAGAATTCCACTCATGAAGTTTCGCATCCGCCCGTCTAGTAATGCGTTTTACCAGGTATACAAGATGGTGAGCATTCATTGAAAAACTGTTTGAGTTCTATATTACGTCGTTTTAAAAACATAGAGTAATATATAATTTTCCCTACACGGAAGATATACAGCCCGTAGTTTGGGTCCTCTGAATGCAGGTGTGCCGGCAGGGTGGGTTCAAAATTATTCAGGAATTAAAATCGCTTTTTAAAACCTAAACATACTTCTTTTTCAAATAGAAAATTGAGGATGTAATTTTCTATCAAATGCGTATGCGAAATAATATTTGCGCGCATGATTTCCATCAAATTTATTCGAATTTATAATCCCATCTAAAATTAATGTGAATAATATACTTTGATTAATTGATAACTTTTTAAAGAGCGGGATTTTTCAGGTGATCGAGAAGAAGCTCATTCACAAGCTGGTATCGTGACGTAACTGAAATATTTTTGAGTTATGCTGAGTAACACTAAGTGGGTTTTACTAATCAATAGCACACTGTAGGATTTCGACTAGTATTTCTCGAGCCATCACGTGCATTGTAGTAAGTTGTCAGTAAAACTGGGCTTCCGTTCCCCCAAAAGGCCGCCACTGAAAGCACGCAAAAAAACAAAGATTTAATGAACGGAATATGGACCCCTATACTACAGACGCCCTAGAGGTAAGCTCCAGTAAGGTGCCTCTTCCCGTGCCCTAGATTCACCTATTACCCTAACTCTAACATTAACGCTCCTCATTCTGACGCTCTAAAATTTGTGACGGGACCCCCTTGACCAAAAGGTTTACTCATTCTTTCTAAAGCGAAAAGTTTTGTAAAGTTTATTTTTTGTGGCAGCGCACCGTCGCATTTCGTAAGATTCCCGACATAGTACGGTCTCATGGGAAAGAATTGGACTATAAATTCAAGCATTAGTATTTTGAAAATTGAACCAGTTTCGCCGGGGATATTTGCGGCCTTAACAGCCGCAAATTAAATGATAATGGATAATATAACCATGGAAATAAAAGGCGCATTATGGTTATCTCAAAAAATATCCTCATCTAATTATTTCGAGGTTCGGTTTCTTTTATGGCGATGTGGACTTTCAGTGTGAGGTCAAACTTTCCGGCACACTAGGCACGACCAGGTCTTTCGAGAGTACAGACAGAAATTAGTTTATTTCTGGATTTCTTACGTTTTAAATTTTGAACGTTTCTTTAAATCAGTAATCTGCCTATATGCTGTAGTTTTTTCAGGCAGATAAATATGAATTAATTTTCCGTGTGCTTTATTTTGTTTAAATTTGTTTACTACATTTTCCGAAGATCCAATCTTAGGGAGATTAAGATAGGGTCTATCGACAGTTCTGTCTCTTAATTCTTCATATCCTTATCGAGATAACACAACAGCTTGGCTTAGTGAACTAATAAGTAGCGGCCAGACGAGGTTTCCGTCAAGCACGAAAAAATGGCCAATGAAGATGTAAGATACTAGTCCGTCAAATAAATGTTTTTGGGCAAGTAATAATGCTGAAAATATTTACAGCCCTTTTCCTCTTCCTATTGGGAAGCAGAACAGGGCACGTCCGAAAGAGGAGGCTGCGAAAATGTGAAATAGAATCATCTGCAGAATGTCTTAGTGGAATTTCTGACCGAGTCTTTTGCAATAAAAACGAAGGCAAAAGAGGCTGGAGATACCCGTGCAGTCAGACATGCCTCCAGGATTTTACAGTTCCAGAACCTATGCTCACACCACTACGCCAGTGGTGGTGATGATGGCGGTGGTGGTGGTGATGACGGGGTTGTTGCGGGGATTCCATCCCAGACTCAGGCGAATCAAACATTTCCGACTCAGTCTCCGCAAGCCCACTGTCCTCAGAAATGCTAGTGCGGTAGTCTCGACTTCTGGGATATTTCCAAGGCGCTGGAAGGTCGACTGAACTTCTGCTCTTGCGGTCCACGTAACTAAAGCGTGAATTCCCTTGGTTATTCATAGCTCCGGAGTCCAGTTCAAAGAGCCAATTGAGGAATTCACAAAAGGCGTTCAGTTGACCCGATCGATCAAAACTGAGGAACCAGAAGCCTGTCTTTTGTTTCGTGTTGGCGTCGATGCAGATGGCGACAAATTTGTTTGTGTGATTGAATTTATAGTAACCTGAGATGTCGTTATTGAAGATTTTAATCTTTTCGCGGTTCTCGAAAACACCCTCTAGTTCCGTGAGCCGAATTTCATTTTCATCTGCTCGAATTCGTGTTATAGGTCCTGGTAGATCCAGCTGGTCTTTCAGGCAGCGATAGACGTAAAAAAAGCCCTCAGTCTTGTTTGGGTCCGCTCTCCGGAAACCGTAATTGTATCCGAGCTCTTCGAAGCGAGTCACTGTCGTCAGTCTGGGGCGTGACGATTGTGTTCTCTTTGAGGTTCTGGAGGGCGGAGCCGAAGCGTCATAGCTGGTGGCTAAATTGTAGACTCTCCGTCCTTCAGGCATACCAGTTTTATCAATAAACGGCGAAGAAGTTTCAGCAAAACTCAGCTATAAACTGGGTTTTAGTCGAAGCAGTAGATCAGGCACAATAGATCTTGTTAAATATAACTGAAGCCCAGTTGGTTCCAGTGCCCTCGCGATTGGTTTCATTTTATGCGACGAATGGTAAGCTGACAGCCATCTGAGCAACCGTGAGAATGAGCCTGCGTCAAGGTCACAGTGAAAAGGCCTGTGACGGCTGCAGTTACCTTTCCGAAAAATCGAGTCTAGCATGAAATTGAAAATATCCACGTAAATTTTTACCGACATGTTCGTAGTTTTTTACGTTGTAGCGGCAAATCCATGATAGAAATGCGTGGTCTTTATCTTAAAACCGGAAATAAGTGCGGATTTTGTCCTTGATTTAGGTAAGAGTTACAGAAGTTTCGAAAAAGGAAATAGTAAAATAATCCTGCATATTCCGTGCCCTAAACTCTGGATTTAGTTACGTCAAAAAGCAATCATGGAAATCCGTTTGAAAATCGTCATTAGATCTTCATCCAACTTTATCTTGTCGGTTAAATGTATATAGGAGTTAGTTAGTTTTTGTGAGAATAACGAATAACGGGCAATATTTTTAAAACGAATAATGACCAACAAATAAAAACTCATCATTTGCTACAGTTTCTATCGCAACACTGGTGTTTGATATTCATGGCTCTAGTGCAATGTCCATTTTTCGAAGGGTTTACATTACAACCAAAGTTAAGTCTTATGCGAGGACGTGCAATCAAATTTTTAACAGATTGACATGAACACATTTGACATGTGAGAAAAACTGACGTTTCAGCTACTTAAGGTAGAATTTCGGTTCAGGTCAAATCCCAACGAGAAAGAGCTTAAATTTGATTTTAATAAAACTCAGCAAACGAAGGCAACTTCTATCATACAACGCGAAAATGTAATGTAGGTACTGAGAGCTGACGTATCATGTTAGATGTTGGCACCCTAAATTCTAATATGCGTTATCGACTAAGAAGGACTACATGGATGGAAATGTTATATTGAACAGTTGCCCCACAATCTCAAAACTTTCAAGTCACGCCAGAATTTGGGGTTTTAAATGCGCATACAGTAGGTGGGCTAACTCATGAAATGTGAACCGAAATTCCGAAATGCGTCTTTGTTTCGAAAAGATTAATTAAGCAGTGTTTTCAAACTGCTCACCGTTCTGCATAATTCTATAAGAATTCAGTTACCGCAGGATGCCGGCTTTCCAATGAACTTCTTTCCGGTTGCGTGCAAAACCTATACTCTGTGAAAAATGACTACTACATAGAGGACGTAATTTTCTACCGAATGAGAAAGATAATAAATATTTGTCTGCGTGTTGTCCATAAAATATTACTGAACTTTGAAGGGCATCGAAAATCAATAGGAAAAATGCATGCTAATGAGGTAGTCATTTTTTACAGAGTAAGGTTTTTGCACGCAGCCGGAAAGAAGATCATTCGAAGGACGGCATCCTGAGGTAACTAAATCCTTATAGATTTATGCTGAACGATGATCAGTTTTACACCACTGTTTAATTAATTCGGTTGACATTTCCTGAGTTAGCCCACCTACTGTATTCGCGGCCGTTTTCAACAGTCACACTCAGTACAAATTAACTACTTAAATAGTGTGATTTTTCTCCTTAGGCTAACGTCCTCAAGATCTTAAACATGTGTTTTGCAGATAGCCCATGCACAAATGTTCTTTCATACTCATTTAATGGAAAATTACATTTCCTTAAAATAAATTGTTCATGAAATCGGTATCCTTCACTTTTAAAAGGTTTTCATTTTCCGACCAATTTTAAAGTCACCTTCAGTTTAGGCTGTAGTTTAGGCTTTTAAACTTTTAATTGATCATTCTCAATATGAGAAAATAGTGGAATTTTCGTTTTATTAGAGGGATGTCATATACTGATTGCGAAATTGCTCGTTTGGAGAAGATAGTGTTGCATACTTCACTGGAGTCATTAATTGACCAAAAGATGCCTTGTTACCGGAACGAGTGTTTTCAGCTCTTAAAAGGCCTTATAAATCTAATCTTTTTATATCGAAACTACTTTTATTCGAATATATAATCTTAGGCAGATGTAAGTCTCTACCAAATGGGTAAATGAAAACAGATTTTATGCTTGTTTTCCACAATATGTTTTAATTTATTAGGACATCAAAAATAGAGGAAAAAATTGTTATTTCTTGAGTAGTAACTCCTTACTGAGTGTATTTTTTGCATATGGACGCAAAAACGCATTCTGTATCTGACATTTTGAAGTGACTGAAATACCTTGGAATTATGCTGCGTAACGATCAATATTAAATACAATTTAAGTTATCCTTTTAATCAGGACCATATTTTAGAATTTTGCTTAACATCTTATGAGATACGCTTATGACTGTGTATTTTCGACTAACTTCAAAAATTCCGGTTTTAGCAAATCAATGTCTTTTACGATGGAAGATTTGATTTTTTATCCGCCTATCACTATGGCCCGAAAGTCTGCAGAACGTGGCTAGAACGTTCCTCGAAAAAAATCAAGCAGCTGTCTGAAACTTTTGATGGGCTTCAGAATTATTTCGGCAGTACATGGAGAGGCGATTTGTCCGTCAAAGGCCATAAGCAAAACCTTTATCACTGTCATAGCTTCTACTTAATGAAGTTAATTTGAGTGAAAATCAAATCACATGAAAAGCCTGATTTACGCCTGAAATTAATTAACGATCCTTCTCAATTTTACGATTTGTACTCTATTTAAGTGAAAAATATCCCACATCGAGCACAGAGACGTATAAATTAGGTTATTTCCGTTCATATGTACTTTCGAAATATAGCACGGATAAGCGAATTGGGATTGGCAGTCACTAAAGTTTAATTAGTAGATAATCATAAGATTTTTCATCCAAATAATTAATGTCTCCCTTGTAATGTAAACGAAACTGCGCACGCCATATATCTGTAGATGCCCCCCTAATCGGGAACTTTTTCTTAAAACAATCTCTATGTCTTTAGGGAGTACTTCCACGGTGGACTGATAAGTGGTGGTCGTATTCTTTTTTGCTTACGACGCGTTTTGACACGGGTAGGGATGGCTTATTCCGCCGATCCCATGGACAAACGTTACTGTTCAACATCCGACATTCACGAAAAGCAAAAACGTGTTTCGTACAAATTAGTTCCGCCCTTGTAGTCGCAGTTTAAGAAACATTTTCCCCCTCTCCCATGCATGTGCTCCCACTCGATACCTAGTATCCCCCTTTGATTACAGAGCTAGGCAGCAAAAATTCAATTTTTCAGACCCATTTTTGGCGCATAAAACCTACCCGAGTATTCTACAGAACCGCCTTTCCATCATACTGAAAAAAGCTTGATCTCACAGAACGAAAATGTACGTACAAAATGCTCCTCGATTTCTGTGAGTACAGAATTAATATGTCAGGGCGAAAAGACTTATTGTCAGTGGGTGTAAGACTTGCCGCATTTTCTCAGCTTTGGGACCTTTGTAAAATGCAGTTTTTTAAGAGCAACGGTTTGGAAATATCTGTGAATCATCTGAACGCCTTGCCTTAAATTAAACGGAAACAGCCAGTCAAACCTTCACGGTGGTTACCATAAGCATAAATAAAGGGCAATCCTGCACCTTTGCGGTCGGTTAAGGGAAGCACCAACAGTCTCACTCGCTAGTCATGTGGAACACGTACCGTAAGTGGGCTAACTCTTGAAATCTCGCCAGAAATTCCGAAATGCGTTTCCGTCTCAAAAAGATTAATTAAGTAGGGTTGTAAAATTAGTCAGCCTGCACCATAATTCTAAAATAAGTCAGGTACCTTAGGATGCCGGCTTTTGAACAATTTTCTTTTCGGCCGCATCTAAAAACCATGCTCCGTAAAAATGACTACTTCATGAGCATGCATTTTTATCATTTATTTTCGATGCCCCTAAAGATTTAATTACATTTCGTGGAAAACATGCATAAAAATATTCATTCTTTTGCTTATTCAGTAGAAAATTACGTCGTCTTTCAATTTTACACTCGAAGGAAGGGTATGATTCAGTTTCAAAAAAGTTTCTAGTTGTGAGATTTTTTAATACCGTGAAGTGGCCTTTCATAAAACGCCGAAAAGACGTTTGTTCGAAAGCCGGCGTCCTGAGATAACTGAATTTTTATAGAATTATGCCGCGCGATGATTTAGTTTACAAGCCTACTTAATTAATATTTTCTAAACGAAAACGCATTTCGTAATTTCTGTTGAGATTTCATGAGTAAGCCCACCTACTGTATATAGCCTGACAGAATCATACCACTTAACGTTTTTATTTAGGAGAACGACCGGGTTCTAATAATTACCGGGTGATCCAGTCGGTGCACAAGAACAGAGGTATATAAGCAAATAACAATAAATGTGCATTGGTCAGCAAAAAGTCAGGTTTTGAAAAATGGCTAAGTTACGTTCGCCTTTGGGATGTGTAAACTCAAGTCATCTTCAAAGAACTAGACGTGCTAGACAGCAAACATCATATTTTTGCATTAGACGCTTACCTTCTTCCTTATCTCTTCTAGCATACTATAGCTTAGAATGTGTATACCACAAATGATATTGCCTTTTCAGTAGTCATCAGCCGCAGGCGCCCCTCGAAGGTATTTTACTTTCGCAACCATGTCTTCAAGCTCACTACAGTACCCTTATGAATATCCGTTTGTGGATTTATGGGTGGCTATTTATGCCATTTATAGGGTCCGGACTCGGTCTCCGGCACCACCCCTGGCCGGTCAAGGACGACAAATAAGTCCGAAACTGAACTTCCAACTAACCAGTAATTGTAATCGTTAAAACTAGAAAAACCTTCTTTTAGAAAAAATACGCAGAAGTAGTGAATTTGGTCACATTGCCAAACGACATGTTATATCTGCAGTTTCTAATGTATTAATATGGGACAAACGGTTTTCTAAGTGGACTTTTGATGTTTCAATACTAAATGCCAGTACTGCGGCTCAATTATGGAGACCAACAAAATTCATATGAGTTCAGTTACCCTTCGCTTGGGTGTACTCTTAGTGCTTACAGCCTCTTCTGTCAACTAACTGAATCCCAAATGTACTTATCTCTAGACATACGAAGTCTTCTCGCCAATACTAACCTGTGTGGATAAAAAAACAAGACTGGTCGAGCACCGGAGGAGTGTGTTTCTTATTCCGAGCTTCTTAACTCGTACACCTGTCCATTGTTAGAAACAAAAGGCAGCGACGGAATAAACGAGAGTTATAGAGGTGTATTAGCCAGTGACCGATCAGTGACGCAGGTCTGGATTTGACTATGCAAGATTATGCATGCCGGCGCCAGACCGATACATCGACCCGATTGAATTCTTATCCAAAGCTCAGGCTTCATTCAGTTCTCGGCGCGTTTTGCTTCTGTCGTGGGCGATTTTTTTGGTGACTGTGACATTGAGCTGACGACCTGTTTTGAAGGTGTGAGCGGCCACTTGTGAGAATTCGTCTTCCCAGCCAGCTTATGTTTGTGTATTATTGTCCATGCATGCGGTATGCCTGACCAGCGTAGTTACAAAAATAACTTACAGCCCGAATATGATACACTACCCCCCGAATACTCACTGTGTTTCAGTCCGCCTTTCATTTTCATGAACCTTCTGCGCATGGTGACTTTAAGCTGACGTACAATACCGACACCCAGTTCAAAAGCGATGCGTTCAATTGCCTCCGAGACGTTCTCAGTGTATGACAGAGCATGCCACACCTCTGGTGCTGTTACTGTTTGAGTCCTTCAGTTGCAAACACGTAGGCACTGAATTAAAAGCGCCTTCGGATTGCCATAAAGCATAAACTGGTAGAGGAAGAATGCAAAGAACATCACGTAATTTCTCAGTTTCCACAGCAACCATCCTGCGATTCACAACTGAAGCTCGGTGCACCATTCTTCAAACACTTCCGGTAGTCGAAGCGATTCCATAGGGCATAGTAGCCTGCCAAAGGTCTAGCTGACTTTAGAAATCCGTACTGCAAATTCGCCACCGAGTTTGATGGCCCATGAGAAGATGGTATTCAGGCACAGGGATTTGTCCAGCACTGGGAAGTGATTCCTATTCTCAAGCATCGCGGATCTTGGAGTATTCCGTGGCTGGTGCCAATTGGATCATGGTAAGCGTCTTCTTTGTGTCACTGATTACCCTGGAGCTGGTGCATCCGGAGGCGAATAGGTCCACACTTTGCTACATATTAGCCTCAGTTGCAGCAGTCAATGTACACTCGTCGTCAAAACAGTGCCTACGTATCCTAACTTTGGGGCTTTTTGTGACAGTTTTCATACAGCGGCCGTGGAGTGGTTTCCTGTTGGCTTGGCGGTTCATGACGATGCCTGGTTGATCCTCCTGGTAGGCGTCAATAAGAAGTTCAGTGGGGGAGGTCGCAGTCACATTTCACCCCTTTCATCATCACAGAGGCTGTAATATAGATCCACCTACTGTGACATTCCATCAGGGCACACCAGTTGCTAGGGGCATTCAAACTTCGTCACAATTTTTCCGAAGCCGTCTTGTTTTATGATGTTGGACGATTTGACGGTATTGTGGTGAGGTACCTGACTAATTTACCTTTGACAATTTAGTCCCCTTTTCTTTGACCGCATTGCTTGTTTGAATGGGACGAAAAACGACACACCTGTACAAACCGCCTTGCTTGCGTGCTCCTCTGTCGTGGTCTGTTGTCGGTTTTCTTAACGTTCAAAATCTCTATATTATTCACTGCTCCGTTTTACTTGCTGCATTTAAGGCTAGGGACTCGTGAGATATAACTCGCTAGTTCGTGAGAACATCACCTATTTACGACAGTATTCCCGAAGGGGGTTCAGGGCCCGGTTCTCTTTTTTTGATATCGTTCATGCAGCTGCCAGTCTGCAAACTCCATATCAGTAGTTAGATGGTAGGGATGGGATGGTGGGCCTAGATGCAGCTCACGCCGCGCCAATCCCTTGCTTCTTTTCCCGCTTTCGGTCTCTTGAAATGGTCATAGCATCCGCCCCAGGAGGGAGGGGAGGAGAGGCTGCGTTAGACGCGGAGCCAGCCTAATGTCGCTATGAACTAATTCATGTGCAAATCACCTTCCTTGCATTCACTCTCCTCTGGAGCACATGGTGGACATTGTTGGTAGCGGAGGAAGAACTGTCACATTGACACCTAGAAGAATGCCCTTGATGCAGGCGTAGATTCGGACGATCAAGCAGTACTCCAAAGAGTTTGTCACCAGCTAACAGAAACCTTCTATAATGCATCTAATACATCATTTCTTCACGCTCAAGTACGGGCCCTATTCGCACACCCTCCCGAGGGGTTCGTCTGGAGTACGATCAAGAACCTGTTTCTCTGGCATATACTGAGTCATCAACACCGGCAGTTATGTTTCAGGATATGATAAAAAAGCATGCTGCTTATGAACGCGCAACGATTCTAGTGATTTATACGCCCGCTGTTCAAAGTAAAACAAGTCTGTAATCTGATTAAATTTAATTTCCACTCCGTGTGCAAATGATTCACATACCTCCATTTGCCCTTATTTGACTATAAGACACCTCGCCAGTCTAGATCAGAGAGTCGAGGAACATACTCTACCTAGGTTGTTATTATTTTTGTCCTTTATTGAAATGAACAAAGCAACCAGCCAAAATTTACATTTTCCCAGTCTTACTGGGGGAGCAGAGTGCTTTTTACACATTCTTTCCAATCGAGTAGGCCTGTCGTTCTTCTTATATGACGCCGTAGAATTTCTATACTAGGGTTTTTGATCGTGTGATTCATGTCGTTGTGACTAGCAATGTAATTACTACGACTGAATAGGTCCCTTTTTCGCAGTTCTTACCTATTGACAACTGACAGTTAGGCTTAAGAACCATGAAACAAATGAGTTTGAGCGTGGGAAAACACAGCACCGTCTTCGGTAAAAACAGTCTTGAGTAAAACGCTTCTTAGGAATAAAACGAGGCATGAATCAAATGCCCCAATTTTTACTGCTTATGCATCCCTTAATATCATGCACGCCGGTCGCGGGGACTCGGTGAGGACTGCGGTTGACTTTTGAACTGATGGAACATCAGTAGAATTTCTTGTATATATATAGTCTATTATCACTTCTGTGGAGCGGGTTAATAGGAGGGCTTAAAATTACTGGAGTTTCGTTGGTTAAACAGAGTAACAGCTAGGCACAACACGCAAATTCGCATACGAGTATCCGTCAGAAAAGACTCCTGGCCATGGCTTATTCCATAAAAAAATTCATCGGCTTCGCATTGCAAGTTTTGTGAGCGCATCGTTTAATAAGATTGGCCAGTTGTTTTTTTTTGCTTGAGTCTTACGAAGAAGTCTTTTTACTCGTCCTTTTGGACGCGTCCCAGCAGCCGGGTCAACAGTGGTAGGGAGGAGAGTCTCTCTCGTCGAAATCCATGCTTGAATCTGGGTTTGCTCTGTCGACATAATATCCGACAATAAAATCCCTAGTTTTTTGTCAATTTGCCTTTCGGATGATCGAAGCGGACGGGGTTTTGCTAAGCAGCAGCAGAAGAAGACCATCTGAGCGTTAAGGGTCAGTCTTGAGATGCGTTTGCGGCAGTCTCTATAAAGAACGTAGCTCCGTTTCTCAGCTGATTACCAGAACTTAGAAGCGCACGGGTATGGTTTATGGCCGGTGTTACTAAAGCCAGGGAGAGCTTGTGATAAGCAAAAGAGCTAAAAATCTAAGAACTTTGTGTTATCACAAATTTCGACCTTTCACCCTGTCATCAATTAAAAGGAGATATTATTTTTAACATTAGATGATAAGAGTAAATGAATTTAATGCCCTTTTTAGACATTGTCACAAAGGTAGTGCATTGTCGTATTTTTACTCTGAGGACTACCTTCAAAAACCTAGACTACCCTCACGAAACAGCCAACGCTAGGTTCTTTTATTGCCTTCTCTGATGCTTACAAGTAAATACCATCAGTCATTTCCTTTTAGCAAAATTGCGTCTCAAAATAGGCAACCTCGGTCATAAAGCATGCCCTTGTCCTTATGGGAACTGTTCAAAAAAAAACAAGACAAATTTCGCTTTGGCCCCTGAATAAAATTTGCACAGAAGCCACCAACGTCGTAGAGGAAAGCCGAAGATTCCAGACTGTGATGAAGAAATACAAACTTGTGGCGCGGAGGTTGGTCTCAATGTCTTAGGTGGCAACCCACGATTCTCTTCCCCCCACCCCCCCCCCGGTTTAGTAGGGCTTAACGTACAACGCAGTGGCAAAGAGCAGCGACGGCGGCGATCATGCGACAAGACAGTTGTGGAAGGCTGGCTATCAAATAGTCGCACACAAAGTCACCACATCTGCCTGTCTGTGAATAGGGTGCCTTTGTGGTAGGGTCAGACCCACGGAGAAGTCAGACAAAGCGTGCGTCTGAGCCGTCCATCATCTCCACAGGCGATGCCGACCCATGTCCGACAGAGGCCGTCTACGCGACAGGTTCCGGTTTGGGAACTTGGGCTACCAAAGTCACTGCTGGAGGCTTAAGTTCGGAAATTGCAGCTTCCTCGGTGAATGCCTCACTTTTCTGCTATCACATTCTACCCGATCAAGCTTCCATAGGTAGAAACAACGGTGACCAGTGCTTTAGGGTCTGTCGACGAATTGTGTGTTCCATAGGCGCCTTAGGTTGCGTGTGTTGGGCTTAATGTACCCCAATCTTCTTCTCTTAGGCTGTCCGCATAAATTCTTCTTGTACTTTTTTTTCGTTGTAATCTGTTAAGTGATACTTTCTGTGAATGACTCAAATGGTGCGATTCAGATTAATTGACCGGTGTAGATGGTATTCACTAGGGTTAAGGTTTGGGTTAGCGTTAGGATCCCGAAATAGGTACAGAGCCTGAAATCAAGCGCAAAAATATCTGTATTGTGTGTGCTAGGGTTTGATACTTGTGCCTATGGAGTACAAAAGACCGATTTATATCAAAACATGCCATAATGCCACGCCGTCTTCAGAATCTGTGGCACCTAATTAGCCATATTGCATACTGACTACTATTATAGGATCTCAGTTATGAGAAACGATCGCTGGAACAAGAGCTTTATTCGGCCGAAGTTTTGTATTCTCGGTCGAACCCATCATTACAGACAGTGGCAGAACTTACAGTTGTGCGTTTTGTGGGTGGACCTCCAAATTGTCAAAACGAAACGATTTAGCGGGCTACAAAAATCTAGAGGGGTTTTTGCAATTTCGTTTTGGTAACGATCCCGATTTGAATGTGCCGCGTTGTTTACAAGCTGACTGAGAATAGATGGACACAGTGATACTACTTCGTTAGCTATATACTTTGGACAAATGAAGGACGTATTCGTTGGCGTACATTACTGGAAAGCTCTGATGTTTTTGTTTTAAACTTCCATCATAATAACAGTACTGTATTCAGTCAAGCATAGGAATGGGGTTCGCTTTACTGATAAGAGGCTGTCATAATGACTTGTAGCGGATATGATGAGATGCAGTATTATATTTACTTTTTTGAAGGTGAAGACTTCTTGTCGTTGGCAAATTACTACTTCTATTGGATGGCGGGAAGTACAAGAATTTAATTCTGCTGAGCAGGGATAATTTTGTATGGACGGGTTTTTGACATTATATTTGATTTCGCAAATTTTGCTTCGGATGATTGCTCATAATTCTAGATATTTTTTTATTCTGCCAACTAAAGTTTAAAACTGATGTGGGAATACAGGATATAAACGGAATCCTCTTCTCGAGAATTTCAGTCAAAATGCATATTGTTGTGCCATGTCGAACCAGATTGCCTTGAAAACGAAATGCTTTGAAACATTCCACTTGCTACAAGCAATCGACATATTTCATCTACTGTTCGTGAAGAATAGGATGTAATAACCACAGCAATCGAAATTTTAATTGTCGATTAAAAATAATTTGAATGCTGTACACTGTAGTGATCAGATAACCATGTTATCCAGAGCACTTTCGCACCTGAAGAGTATTTTGCTGTTGTATACGTTTTAAAACAGAGGATATTTTCCGCTGTGAACCTTAATGACTGTTATAGACTAAAATGTGTATTTTCGCAAGTTTTTCTAGGAGAGAACAGTACCCTAAGTGGGACAGGCATACAAGAACAGCCATCAGGTTATCCAAATCAGGCGAGTCAAATGCCGCATGAGCAAGTCATTTTTAAGTTAGCTGGAACAGTCTCGATTTCGAAAGTTTAAGTTCATAAATCTGACCTTCACTGTTTCCCAAGAAATAGTAATAGTGTCCACGGAAAGTCTTTTTAACACATAAATAACTGATAAACATAAACGAATATTCAAGGGGTAACCTCGAACTAGCCTGTCGTGTCTTCGTCAGTTGAGGTTTCAGGCGCATTAAGAGATCATTTCACACAGTTTATTGTTGTTAAGCCACATGGCGGACCAGTTCAAAAGGCATATGAAATGAAATTTTAGCATAACAGGCTGGGTCATCAACTAAAAAGGACGCGTCCCTTGAAAGAAAAGGCAGCTCTAGCAATAACTTGGTAGAAAAAATGCGTGCCTACGTGGCAAGTAGGAACGAAATGTGAAATGTCGGTAGGAAAATAAAGACTGAGTACTTGAACTGGACGATATGCTGCAGGAAACAATGCCACAGCTCGCACATATGCCATGCAAAGGAAAAATATCGATGAAACACGTGCCTGGGCCTTTAGCTAGTGCCAAAAGTAGGTGGGCTAACTCGTGAAATGTCAACCAAAATTTCGAAATGTGTTTTCGTTTTAAAAAGGTTAACTGCCGTACGTTTCGGATTCTCTCTCGAATCCATTGTCAGAGACAAAATCGAATAAGGGGTGGTGGGTCGCAAATATATTGCAGTCCTTATGGGATGCAGTTGTTATGCCATTGCATGTCTATCAAAACTGGCAGCTCCCGAATGCATCACATTTGGTTGCACGTGGTGTGATAATTTCCTAATGGTCCGCAGTCATCATCCATGGGGTTCTTATGAAATCTGAGTCACCGACACTGACACCAGGGACAGTGGTCGTCGGCCCGTTCTCCGCGTGGCTAACTAGATTTGCCCATGCGAAATCTCAGTGGAGGGTAATGAGCGGGAGGTCATTACGTTTCTTAATAGTCTGAGGCCCGGAAAACCATGACTTGAGCAGTTCTGGGTTCATGAGCTTACCACCTCTCGTAAGAATTTCGGCCCCATCGGACATTGAATGCATGGCCGGATCTCATCGAATGAGCCGCGGTTTAGGGGGCTGCGTCCTTCCTCCTAACTGTTAATGCGTCCGCGGCCATCCGTGTCCAGATTTTATTTGTTTCTTCGAACAAACCATACGACTGGTGTCGTTACATGAGTTTTGCATTTTCCATTCGCTTCAAGAACTTGGAAAAATTTTTTTCAAAATTACGAATTGGAGCATCGGTTGACTGAGCCATCCCCTTAAACTTAAAATTTACGAGTCTACGTTTAGACCGTGTTCAGTAACCACAGTTGTTGTTAATACCACTTAATTTGATAATCTGCTTCTATTTATGCAAAATTTACAAAACTTGAAAGACTGGCGAATGGACCTGGATTTCGATAGTGTGCGACAACTCCTGGAAAGCCATTGTTGAATTTCCAAATATTAATTAACGGCCAAAGTTTATCAGGTACGCGAGACAAAATTCATTTCCATCAGCAAAAGGGTTTGGCGAGAACGGAATTGCGTTAGGTGAACAGTCCCTTTGGTAGTTTTTATAGCTGACCAAGCCCCTCTTAACATAAACCAGACTTACTGAGACCCCCAATAGCTGCTCATATTAACAGTCAGAGTAGTGTCATTAGCAGTAATAGTAATAACAGTACTGGTAAGTTACCATCAGCAGTTGCCTGACAGGTTTAGACGGTCGACTAGAGCAAGGGAGAAGGGGTGGAACCAGGAAATCTAACCTCATTGCAAATCGACGAATTTCTCGCACTTGAATCTATCGCGTCAAGCTAAGAGTCGTGGCATGAAAGGCTGCCATATGACAGGGTGACTCGTTCCTCCCAAGGATTGAGAGTCTAGCTACAGTGAATGTTCTTCCGTGTGGCTTTTTTCGTGGTTTCATGCATTCGAAATGCGAGCTGCCTGTGACGTATAATGGGAATCAGGTCATGTGGCATGCTCAGCTGGGCTGCCTATCCCTGTCAGCCACTGCTCCCGAGCTCAACTCCCGTGATCTTGATGTTGTCTTGCCATCAAAATAGGGGGAAGAGAGTGTGATAGACACCGCGCAAGTCTGCCACACCTGAGCCACCGACTGAGCGTCTATTGCGTGGGGCGTGCGACGGTCGAACTGCCATTAGTAAGTTCATTTATCAACCCTCTATTGCAACCTGAAGGGTGGACCTGAACTGAGGCATTCATTATGGGGTGTGGTTCCTAGAATATTCATTGGTACAGACAAACCGAAGTTTTGAACTCTTCCTGGGAACACATTCAACAAAGGTGGCTAAGTCACAGAAAACGGTATATAGGGACCCAGTCAGGTTTTGGGACTTGTTCCCCCCGCAAATGGCTCCTGGATATCTGTATATCCCAGGCATTGATCTGTGGGCAGTTTTGTTCGTTTTCTTCCACTTTAAAATCCCCGTAAACCTACATGTATGACATATAAATACAGAACAAGAAGTAAATAGCACGGAATGATTGTAGTCAGCTGTCAGCAACGTGGCACGATAAGCGAACCTTCCGGGTCAGAGAGATCAGTTCGAATACGAATTAACTGCTACGGGGAGGGTGTTGGTCAATCAGATTGCGGAACATGCTGGTCCTAGTTGCGCACCGGGGTCCAATCTGGAACGCCCGCATACAGTCAGCTAGTGACCAGTAATGATACAAAAGAAATCACCGATAGGGGTATGGGATAGTGGGCTGGCCGTTTCTGGTCTGCTAGTTACCGTCAGCCATCCCTGTGCAGGCTTCATTTCAGATAGCCTGGGATTGGAACCCAGCTTCGTTAATCACTGGAGGCCACGTTTACTGTTCTGTTATTGAGAAGCGGTACTCACTCCTGCTCACTGAGGTCGGCAATATGCCCTTTCGCTGGGAGGACGTTGACCTACCAGGTCACGGGACATGCTCGTCCTGTCACGCCCTGGTGTTCAATTTGGACCCCTCACAGGCAGTCGCATAGCAACCAGTAATGGTGTGAGAAGTATCAACAAAGCAAGGGCTGATTTGGATGATAATTTCCATGTTTGTAGCCGCTGCCGGCCGACCACACCCAACTGCCGGTTTGGATGAGCCAGTAGAGTGTTGAACTTAACGCCCAGTGACTTAACAATCCGGGTTAGAATCCTGTGTTATCCAGCCCTGGGGTAGATTATGGCTGGTTGACGATGGGTACCATGTCAGATCTAGTTATGTTAATCTATGTTGTCACTGTCGGTTCTCTTTCCTGCACGTCAATTCGGTTGGGCTGACTTATCGTGGCTGAATAAAGAGTCTCGAAAACCCATTCCCGGAATCTCCTGACAGCACTGATGGTAGATAACACCATTCACCTGCACAAAAGTCTATATGTTGCCAAGTTGACTTAATCATAGTTGGAGACTGCTTAGCTGGTAGTAGTTTTCTTAACAGAAACACGCCGTTACTCCACTGAGCGCGATCAGACAGTGAGTCAAGGTAGAAAAATCATACTCTTGCGTAACTTTGCACTTTGGCGTTAGGCCAGGCAGGTAGCCTTCATGTGCGTGGAATTTCCAGTTCATCCGCATGACCCCTATCGTGTGAGCATTTTGTTTACGACGACCTCTCTCGTAAAGTAAAATATAATTAGAGAATTGACACCTTCAGTTTCCACACACGCTTCTCTGGCAGCCAAAGATGCATATCACCCAGAATAATGTTGACATTGACAAGCGAGCTCGCTCTGCGGGAACAGTTTACTTCAGTTCACCAGAGAAGAGACATGGCACATTAACCGGCACCATTCAACAGACAGCACTCTGGCATCGAAGCCCTGAAGTCAGAAACCTGGCGTCTTTATCCTCATTAGTAACTCGCAAGATAAAAGATATCCTCGTTGTTACCCACTACCAGTGCCTTTAGGAGAAATATGCATCATTTATTAATCTGTTGCTGAGATAGATTTCATTTGATTTCGCTGATAACGACGAGGTCACAGAATTAAGAGTTTCTATAAATTCATATATTACCAGTCCGACCAGGGACTATTAAAATTGCATAGAATTGGCAGATGCGATCGCAAACATGTCAATTGGCGTATGTTAAGGGGACTTTTATTCCATCGGTAGGTTTTATCGATTAACGCTTCGCAGTGACCCATTTTAATGCATATTGTGTCTGGCGTTGGCGTTGAAACTAAGCTCAAATATTGCCTTGCGTACTGGACGTAAATAAAACGTCCAGGTAAGAAAGCTTCCAAAGATCGATCGAGCATTCTTGCCCACAAGAAACTGCCTGCGCTGGACCACGTGAAACTTAACTGCGAACAGTTGGACGAAAACACCTTCATTAGCTGCGCATAATCGGAGAAATAGTTCCTGTATCAGACCAAATTTGAAGTATTCTTTTCCCCAATTAAATTCAAACGAGGCGAAAGCGGTGGAACATAATTTGACAGTGTCACACTGTTAAGAATTTCTTTGCATAATCGTGCTTACAAGCGCCCCTAAACAATGAATTTGACATTAATCAAGAGACTTACTAGGGCAGGACTTCGTGGTTCCGTTATTCCTTCTCATTAGACTGTCGTCAGTGAGCTGAAGACATTCATCGTGCTTGTCGAAATGTGATCCCGGCAAGATTTTCACCACCACTTGTTCAGGTACAAAAGGTTATTGCATATTTATAAAGACTATTGGTTCATTACCAAAACAGTATATTACTAGAAGACAGCCGTGATTAATTAGCGTTCACCGCTGAGTCAGCAACAAACTTCAGCCTTAAATGATCTTCTAAAGATTGCTGATGTCACCTCTAAACTTGCAAAAGGGCCGCGACCGATAGCAGGACGGAGAACGCATGATCAGAGCAATACCAACTGACCGCGGAAAGTTTCCTACCAGGCCCTCAAATCGTTGATAGGTCTTTCTGTGTAAAAGGTGTAATCGTTACTCGAGGATGCAGTAACGAGCGATGGAAAACCTGCATGTCGTAAGCACATAGGGTCATGGCTATTGCGTACCGTCTCATATAATTTATGCGGACACACTTCCCGGTTCATTCCAGGCCGTCAGTCCTCGAGTCACATCTCAAGAAATATTTGGTTACATACTGTCCATTCTATCGCCCATGTTATCGAGTCCACCAGCTATTAGAACCACCCTACGACGACTGCTTGAGGATTGTCCCTCGAGAGACGAGGAAGTTTCGAATACAATGCGAAACTCGCGAAAAGGTCTTGAGCATGTAATCTCTCAAAGTCACCGTCCCAACAGTCCTCCAGGCGAGCCCTGTGATCCTCATCCGCGGTGGACGCCATGTTCACGCTTCATGACCCATATCTTTTAGATTTGTATATATCGTTCGCAGTCCTTGTACGCCGTCCTCCGGTACCGGAGGGGGGGTGGGGTACTGTGCCGAGGTGTCAGACCAATCGATTTTGGCAGTCTCGATACCTTTCTACAACTGTGTTTCTTTTTTCAACGCAACGAGGAACAACGCTGAAGGGGAGATGCGCATCTCACGCGGACCTGGAAATCAGATCATTGGATTATTGGGTATTAGTCTAATTCGCATACTGGCTTTCCTTACTCCGTCCTTAGTTAGACTGGTATATGTAATTACTAGTCAGCACTCGTGACACCTAGCCTGTTAGTCATGAGTACAACGCTCTCAAAAATTGTACGAGCTATCAGTAATGCATAAGCCACGCGTGCCTTAATGACCAATTTTATCAATGATGAACACCTACCAGCACTAACCTGAACAGGTGTCTAAAAACTAGTGGAACGGGGCAAGTGTGGTCTCGTTTCTTGCCCAACCAGAAACACTTATTTCTCCGAGACGGCCTGAAATACCTGATATCACTGAATAAGAACTTGGTGGCACTGGACGTGCACCGTCGGACTGAAACACCGCAGTGCCATTCGAGCAGTTGTGGAAACTGATGCAGTGACAGTTCCACCGTCGCTGCATCCGACGATCTCCACCGCGTGTTTGCACCACAGCAAGGTGGGACGGGAACGGTGACTTGATCCGCGTAAACTAGCTTATAGTGACAATTGACTTTTGCTGCATCTACCGCCACCCTTCCTTCCCCCCGCCTCAGTCCGGTGTCAAGAAATGAAGAAGGATATGAGGTAGAAGGAGGCGAATTACTTCACTGGTAGAAGTGTAATAGTCATTCTTTCATCCTGAAAATGCGCGATTGTACGGATCGCTGTTAGAGAGACGGTAACCAGGATAATCACCAGTCGTAACAACCATTCTGTAAGTTCGTGTGTAGGTGTGCCTCAGATCGTAACGCTTGGACGGAGGATGGCATCTGGTCAGTGCATATTCAGGATGCCATATAATCACAACATGGTTGTTTCGGTCAACATCGTCTCAGCCTCAGTTCTGATTCATGGACTCCCGATCATTGAGGAGTGCACATCCTCTGTTCACGTTGTCTGCCCCCCCCCCCTCATAGACAAGGACGGGGCAGTGTTTGTTAGTGGACAGGATAACTGTTTCTGTGCCGGCCTTGAACTCCTTTAAAGACTTATCTTCCCCCTTCGGAGAGTATAGTTGTCTAAGTGAGACATGAGCAGTGTAAGGGACTTGAGGTCGAGGAAATACTGCTGAATCGTTACTGATGGCTGTCTGATGAAGTAACTATACGTCGAAAACGATGGATTTGAGTAATTTAGTGTCGATTGTACTAAAACCTGATCCACCTTCCAGGACCTCTGTTCGTGACTACCGTACCTGCTTTTTTCTCTCATGATGGATTCGAGCAGGAATCCGAAACGTCAGGCTAATAAAGCTCTTGTCCCAGCGACCGTGTCTCCTTCCTCAAGACTTTCTAAATCGCTTTACTAAAGGACAGTGCGCTCAGGTTCTGAGGCCCGTAGTGATGGCAGTCCCCTCACCATTATAGTTCAGTCGTCGTTTCCGACGATGTCCACCGCGTGCTTCACAGCAAGGCGGAGCAGGAACGGTGACTTGATCCGCGTGAACTAGTTTATAGTGAAAGTAGACTTGCGATGTATCCACCTCACTCTATCCTCCGCCCTCCCACCTCAGTCCGGTGTCAAGACATAACCAAAGAGACCGAAGGCGGGGGAGGGCGCAGGTAGATTACACGATCGAGCCCGCACCTTAGCGCTCCACTCCACATCCCCCTGGTCCACACAGCTATTGACCAGGAATTTCAGCAACAACCAGAATTTTAACCGACAACATCAACAACACAACGCGTCAGAGGACGAGGATGACTGGCAGCCATGCTCATGACCTGAATACACAGCGGGTGTCGGAGAATTGCCAGCACATACCAAACTTCGAGGGCCATAGTTTGCTGACCCTGACATAGCAGACGCCGCCGCCACCGCCGCGTACATGCAGATTGACAGTGTGGTTCGGGGCAACTTATTGAGACCAGGCCTGGATACGTTCCTATACAAGGCCTTTAAAAAAACCGTCCCATAACCCTCAACGAACTATATTCATTGTCCGGTATACAAATATGCCTAACGATCACGAAGTAGACGGTAAACTGAGACGTGGATTACCATTACCAGATATTTCAGAGAAGGCACGCAGATCAACCAAATGTCCTTGTGAGTATGAAGAAAACAAAAGGTGACCTGTTCTAACAGATTTCTGCAAAGCGGAGTGAACGTCTTCATTTCGAAATCAACTTACTAGATAACCGCTCGAAAAGGACCAAACAAGCATCTCTGAGCCTCTACCCGACTCAGAGAAAATGGAATGGAAGACGAATATATATACATCATTCCGCTGCTGAAATATAGCGCAAGCCATCTGTATCGCAGCCGTGGTGTTGATGGGGGTCCGTCAGGAAACGTAGCGTCCTTAGATATTAAAAGACACTTTGAAAGAAGACAGGGCAGAAAGTACACATATCTGCTCCCCACCGAAGAAGGAACTCAGCGTTGTCTCTGTTCAACTGAGAGGATCACAGTTAGTTACCCAGTGATGATAGTAACAAAGTTCACTTACATCTAAAAGATAGGTATTCCGATAAATTTGTTGGTAAGTAAAGTCGCCTGAGACAATACGTTAACAAACCTGTCGGCTCCAAAATGGCTTGTGTCCACCTCCAAATGAGGAATGAAAGATGGTTAAACGATGATTCCAATACATGATTTGGCGGAGGCTCGTCGTGCCAAACTTGCTGCGACCAAGCCCTTCAACGGCTACTTCGGGTAAACAAATTAATAAGGCTTTGCCCGTACGTGGCCCGTCAAAGTGTATTTGTGTGTGTGTGTGTGTGTGCCCTCAAAACGGGCCGCGTGTTAGATGCGCTGGACCAACACGGGGGCCACATCGGACTCTGGCAGGCGTTATCTGTGCGCAATAACAAATGCCAACATTCCCGGGGTGCGCTGGCGGACCCTGTTGTCGGCATTCGTCGCACAACTGGACCACTGCCTCCATCCCATTGTTTTGTGGTCAAAATCCTGGTCATTGGTGTGTGGACCAGGGGTGCGGAGTGGAACGCCAAGGCGAAGATCCGTCCGAGCCATCCACCTGCGGCCTCCCCCGTCTCCGGTCTTCTTTACTCTGTCTTGACACCGGGCCCAGGCGGGGGAGGAGGAGAGAGTGTAGGTAGATGCTACGCAAGCCTACTGGCACTATAAACCCCTGCGTAAGTCACCGTCCCTGCTCCCACAATGCAGTCTGTGGGGCACACGGTGGTCATCGTCGAAATCGACGGACGAACTGTCGTGTGTGTGTGTGCACCTATACAAGCGCAAAGGGAATCGCCAAGTCTGCGACAACCACCGCGGCATCTCCCTACTGAACATCGCCGGGAAGATCTTCGCTCGCATCCTGCTCAACCGCCTCAACAACCATCTGGAACAGGGCCTTCTGCCGGAAAGCCAATGCGGCTTCCGTATGATCTTCGCAGCCCGCCAACTTCAGGAGAAGTGCCAGGAGATGCGGACCCACCTGTACTCTACCTTCGTGGACCTGACGAAAGCCTTCGACACGGTGAATCGTGAAGGACTGTGGAAGATCATGCAGAAATTCGGCTGTCCGGAGCGATTCACTCAGATTGTGCGTCAACTGCACGACGGTATGATGGCGCGAGTCACGGACAACGGAGCTGTCTCAGAGGCATTCGCAGTGACCAACGGAGTGAAGCAGGGCTGTGTGCTGGCGCCTACCCTCTTCAGTCTCATGTTCTCTGCCATGCTGATGGACGCCTACCGCGACGAGCGCCCCGGGATCCGCATCGCCTACAGGACGGACGGTCGTCTCCTGAATCAACGGCGCATGAACTTCCAATCGCGTGTATCCACGGCCACCGTGCACGAACTCCTCTTCGCCGACGACTGCGCCCTGAACACCACCTCCGAAGCGGAGATGCAACGGAGCATGGACCTATTCTCCGCCGCCTGCGAGAACTTTGGGCTGGTTATCAACACGCAGAAGACGGTGGTGATGCATCAGCCGCCTCCCAACTCAGCCACAGCCCCCAACGCGCCGCAAATCAACGTGAATGGGACTCAACTGCAAATGGTAGAGAACTTCCCGTACCTGGGCAGCACGCTCTCCCGCAACACCAAAATCGACGACGAAGTCGCCAACAGGATCTCGAAAGCCAGGTAAGCCTTCGGTCGCCTCCAAAGCACAGTTTGGAATCGTCGTGGTCTCCAACTGAGCACAAAGCTGAAGATGTACAAGGCCGTCATCCTGCCGACGCTACTGTACGGAGCGGAGACCTGGACGGTGTACACGAGGCAGGCACGTCGACTAAACCACTTCCACCTCAGCTGTCTCCGTCGCATCCTGAGGCTGAACTGGCAGGACCGCATCCCCGACACCGAAGTGCTGGAACGGACGGGAATTCTAAGCATCTACTCCATGTTGAGACAAATGCAGCTGCGCTGGAGCGGCCACCTGGTGCGCATGGACGACGAGCGACTACCCAGACGACTCTTCTACGGAGACGTCGCGACGGGTTCTCGTCGTCAAGGAGGCCAAATTCGCCGTTACAAAGATTCTCTGAAGTCCTCCCTGAAGCGCCTGCACATCAACCCGACCAACTGGGAAGAGCTCGCCCGCGATCGTCCGACATGGAGGAGAACAGTGAAGACGGGCGCTGCTATCCACGAAGCCAACCGCATCGCCGCCGCCAAAGCGAAACGCGAAGCCCGCAAATCACAACTTCGCCCAGTCCGCAACGCCGCCCACAACCTCTCCCTACGTGTCCTCGATGTCAACGGACATTCCGGGCACGAATCGGACTCGTTGGACATCTTCGAACCAACTGCACCTCTCGAACTGCTCCAGCCATCGTCCCGCAGCCCGCCTCTTCCTCGCCCTCTCTGCCGCCAACTAACTCTGACACTCCGTCTGCACCACCACTTCCATCCTCCTCCTTCTCCTCCACTGCCCCAGCGGTGGCCGTTCAGGCTGCCGTCTCAAACATCGCCAACCAAGACACAACAACCGCCACCACCCCCACCCCTCCCGATTCCAGTGATGAGGATCAGGACTACACCTGCCCTCACTGCGACCGCACCTTCACCTCACACATCGGCCTGGTCAGTCACTTGCGAATCCATCGCACAGAGACTGGCAAACCAGTGCCTGGAGCACCAACCTACACCCACCGCACTCGTCTCCACTGCCCACAATGCCCTCGCACCTTCACTGATCGCATGGGTCTATTCGGCCACATGCGCATCCACGAGAGCGGAATTGACCGCAGCCTTGACACACCCACCCCGCCGAGCCCCACTCCCAATCCACCATC